>JAJPUD010001778.1:243760-375823 GCA_023553655.1 Myrmecobius fasciatus | reverse complement strand
GTGTGTGTGTGTGTGTGTGTGTGTGTGTGTGTGTGTGTGTGTGTGTGTGTGTGGAGACCTCTCTGCTCAAAAACTGCTTAGGGCAATTTCTAGAAAGACTAGTTATTTTAGATAATTACATTTTCTTCTCCATTAAAACACATAGTTTTGATGGGAGGATAAAGAAATAATTTCTTAAAAAATGTAGAAATGCAACTCATTTTCTGACATTTTAGTTATTTCTTTTTATTTGAGTTTCTTCCTCCTGACAATTTTATTCTCAAGGAGCATAAATCCCTTTAGCTCCCTAAGGCATAATGACAGAAGAAAAATTTCTGGGTTCAGAGGCAGAGGAGCTGATCCTTTTTGCTGGCTATTTATAGGATTCTGAGCAGATCACTTGACCTTTTTCAACTTCCATTTTCTTATCTCTCAAATGATGGAAGTAGATACAAGGTCCCTTCCAGCTCTAAAGCTATTACCCTATCATGTTTATTTTTAGTGATAACAGAGGAAGTTGCTGCTTTACAAGGATATAAATTGCTAAAGCATTATTTGTTTTTCTTATGGGTGGTGGAAACAAGCAAATTCTACTTTCATAAAACTAAGAAAGGTATTTTCAAAGTTGAATAATATCCTTATACATGTTTCTTACATTTTTCTACAGTGAAGAGCTTAGCTATTCCAAATTACAATGAAGTGGGGTCTATTTACTTTACCAAAATAGTGACCCTTAATCAGGATTTACACTCTGAGAAAGAGGAATTTAAATATTTAAATATGAAATATACCGTGGAAGGATTGAGCCCATAGCCCTAGGAGGAAAAGAGCATTCTTGACTGAAACAGAATGAATAAAAAAACGGTGATTATTTGTATTTTGCAGGATCCCACTCCACTGCCTACGCCAGAAACACCCCCAGTGATCTCTACTGTGGTACATGCAACTGATGAGGAAAAACTAGCAGTGACCAATCAGAAATGGACTTGTATGACAGTGGAGCTAGATGCAGACAAGCAAGATTACCCTCAGCCCTCTGACCTGTCAACTTTTGTAAATGAGACCAAATTCAATTCTCCCACAGAGGGTAAGCAAACTAATGGCCATTTGGACCCCAACCCCAACCTGGAAAAACTTGCTCCAAAAGAGCAAGAGGCAATGAAGGACCATAAGGAAAATCAGAAGCCAGGTAATTTGGGCCACCCTTTTGCATGCTCTTTCTGAGCTCTGAAGACTAAAGCTGCATTTTGGCATATGTGTGGAGCCCAGCAACTGACACGAGCTTTGCTATTCTATGTATGCATTGCTGGTGACTGGGAGGGCTCAGGCCCAAAAGCGAGAGCCCTCAGCACCCAGCTGGCCTTTGCTGAGCTTTCTGGCATTTCCTAATGAATCCTGTGGCTGCTGAGCTGTGGGAACCGAGACAGTCAAAATTGCCAGGTCAGACTTCACAACTGAAAACCCCCACCCGAGAGGAAAGCCCTTGGGCAAGGAATCCCTGGCTTTCATATCCAGCTTCCTCTTCACTTTCTAGATTTCTTTCTAATTCTGTAGATGATTAGAAAAATGAATTTCAAATGAGCATAAAGCGTGCCAAAGGCACAAAACATAGCTGCATGTCCAATTGGAGGCACAGATTTTTGAAATTCAGGAGAGTTGAGCAACACCTACCTGTTTGTGATTGTGGGGAAGCAGTTTAATTAATTTCCCTGAGACTTGATTTCATCACCTGTAAAACAAGATTAGAAATACATATCTCCAGATGTGGCCTAGTGTATAGAGGGTCAGCCAAGAAGACCTAGATTTCAGTCCCGTCTCTGACACCAACTAACTGTATGACCATAATCAGGCTTCTTAACTCAGTGGCCCCAATAACTCTCTAAGAGGAAAATGACCTTTATCAAGGTAGGGAGTTTCTACACAAAGAGTTCCCTGTATTAATGAAACACACACACACACATGCACACGTATATTTTTAATTTTTCCAGCACTTAACAGAGTACCTGGCACTTAATAAATGCTTCTAGAATTGCACATGTTTAACCTAAATTGGACTGCTTGCTGTCTTGGGGAGTGGGGAGGGAGAGAGAGAGAGAAAGAAAAAATTTGGAAAACAAGATTTTGCAAAGGTAAATGTTGAAAACTTTGTATGTATTTGGGGGGAAAAAAGCCTACATCAATAGAAGGTGTCATTATTACTCTTTTTTAAGAGTATTATTCCTACTCTGATGCTTCATGAAGGTATGAAGATAATACTTGGTTGGCCAAAGCTAGACCATTAGAATGAAAGCTTTTCTGGGTCTGACCAAGATGGACATTTGAAAATGTTCCTAGTAATACATAGATGGTGACTTCTTGGGGCTGTCTAGGGAACGATAAAATCTTTGACTATAGTGATCCATTCCTGAAAGTTAGAGATGCAATTAGCAATTTTGATAACCTACACTGGTTGTATAAATCACATCCTAAAAAAATCAATTTTGTAATTTATGATATGAAAATAATTAAAAAATGGCATGTTCATTTGAGTGGGTGAGGAGGAATTAATTATTATATTTGCTTTTTAGGTTACTAAGGGAATGTACATGTTAAATTTTTTGTGCTCTCAGAATTCAGTTTCTCAAGACAAAGTCACAGTCCATGATAGTTTAAGAAGGACTCTCAGAAATTTGTTAAGATATAAACTAATTACTCTTAAGGAAGCTTTACTTAAATCATTACTAGCATTCTACTCTTCCTTCCCTGGTTTTATTAAGGGAGAATGGACAAAGCATTTTATTAAGCATCTACTATATGCCCAGGCACTGTGCTAAGCCCTTTACAAATGCATCATTTGATCACAACATTATTAAACTTTTAATATAGTAGAAACTCATCTAGTACATATAGTACGCTTTCCATAAGCAGTTTTAACTTCTCATTATTGTTTATAACACAAGAATTGCCTCAATAATAACATTTAGTTTGAAAATGATTTCAAAATACATTTGGGAATTAGTATCAGGAAAAACAGCATTATTATTAGGAAAGTACTGTTTAAACTTTACAGTGATAAAGAAACTTGATTTTTTATTCCATTTGAAGGCATTCCTTCCAACTGTTTTGCTAATAATAGAAAGAGTACCAAGATTCTAATTAAATGCTAATGACCATACCATTCTTATGTGCTGAGTGGTGTGATGTTCCAAAAAATCCAGATAACAGTAATTATATCACACAATGCTTCCTCTTGAGATTACTTAAATAACTGGGCTTCCCCTTGGTAGTTTGATTTCTACTGTGGGAAATCTCTGAATTGTATGAAAAAATTTCCTCTGTGAGTCATTTAACACATTTCTCTGTTACTGTGTGAATATCTCTGAAAGCTGCTATTATGGAGCTTGACAAAGAGCACACTCCCCATATTTTACCTCCTTGGGCTCTCATACGAGTGTGGAAATTTTTCCCCCTATTTATTTTGGTAGTTATTGAAAGGAAACTGATTTCCTCATATTTACTATATCCAGATTGGGAATATTTTCATCAATAAAGCATCATCTTCCTCCACAGTTGAAGGAGAGAGCTTACTGTCAGTACTGTCAGTATTTGGCCACTTAATGGAGTTAGATGTCAGGAAAGAGGAAAGGTTTTTAATCTCAGGAATAAAAGACACTCTCATGTCAGCAGGTACACATGTCCATTTTGATATTCTCAATGGCACCTGTTGTGTTAAGGGTTTTTCTGCTGGTTAATTATTCCCTAGGGTTTGCTATAGACTAAACATTCTCATCTCTCAGATAATATTAGACTAAGAAAAGCATTTCAATACCATTCTTATTCTTTTGCTGTTGCAACCAGGTTTTAGCAGATCTGCAAACTAATTCTGTTGTGTTTGTTTTGTGTTTGAGTTTTATTAACTGGAATCAAACACATGCACTTTTTTTCAAGAGGGGAAAAGCCTCCTAACAGAAGTTTATAGGATAGTAGATTTAAAACTGAAGAAGTTGTTAAACTTTGGCTGCTGAAGCTCATCTTTACCCCCCCATCCAATATTTTAATACATTCACTCCAGCTATGACTGATATGACAGACATTCATTTCTAGCAGCAGTAGCAGCAGCAAAAACAAAATGCTCCCAACATTGTAAATGTTTGTGTTGAACAGTGTAGTTGAAAGTGGTCCGTTTATATGATTGTGAAGTGCTAATACATAGTGAATAAATTAGCAGTCTATTCTAATTTGGATGAAAATAATTGCAGCTTTAGGATACATCAGAGGACAGAGAAAGAATGCTGGATTTACAATCAGAGGAGGACCTTGCTTATGTCACAGCCCTGCCATTTGCTAGGCCAAGCCACTTTATCTCTATAACCTCCTTCAGTTCTTCTTCTAGAAAACTAGGGGATTGATATCTTCTAGATATAAATCTGTGATCCAGTGATGTCTTGACCATTGTAAGTTATTTTTTGAATGTTACATGTGCTTTTGCTAAAGTGATGGCTAAACTAGATCCAGAACTCTTTACTGGATCATCCTCCATATTTACACCCACTTAATTCAAAAGTTATTCATGAAATGCTTACCATGTACAAAGCCTTATGCTAGATGGTAGACACACAGAGACAGAAATGGAAAGCCCTGTTTTCCAGGGAGAAAGAGAGAGAAAGAGAAAGAAAGGGCAAGCAAGAAAGAGGGAGAGAGAGTAAGAAAGAGAAGAGGAGGGGAAAGGAGAGGAGAAAAGAGATGCACAGAGAAGAGAAAAGAAGAGAAGCAGAAAAAGACAAAAGGAGGAGAGGGAGAGACCAGGAAGAAGATCAACAATAATTGCCAGAATTAGGAAAACTGAGTGGGAGGTGACAACTGAGATGAGCCTCAAAGTATACCAAAAGATTCCAAGAGATAAAGGTGAATAGGGAATACATTCCAGGGTTGAGGGATAATTTGTATAAAGTGTATGGAGGCAGAAGATGAAATGTTGAATTCATGATATTTGGGAATATAATCAGGTATATCTCAAGAATACCAGGTATATGCCCATGTATTGATAATTTAATCATTGGTTTATATCTACTTGAAGATTGGTGCTATAATCAGGAATTTCTTGAATGCTTCAGTCTGTGCTCAAGATGCAAGTCACTGAAGCGAGTGGAATGAGGAAGGAAAGTGGGAGAGGTTCAAGGTCAAGCCAAATGCATACTAATGATTTTTTGAAGAAGAAACTTATATGATTTTGGCATCTCCTTCCATTTCATGAGACCCTATAAATGTGTCTTTTGAATATTTTTTTTCTAATGAAGACCAGGAGTACTTAGAATTCTAATCCTAGAAAGCACTTTGAAATTCATCCATTTCAGTGTTTCTCAACCCCTACTACATGGTGGAATACACCTTTTCACATATTACAGAGGCAAGAACTAGGAACCCGAGAGTAGAAGATTTAATACAGTGGAAATAATCCTGACTTGGGAATAAGAATACCTTGGATCTTCTTCCTACTACCTATGAGACCATGGGTCAACACTTAATCTTTCTAGTTTCACCTCTCTCATCTATAAAATGTGAGAAGTTGGACTAGCTACACTATGAGGTCTCCTCAAGCTCTTTTCTCCCATGAAAAAGGAATTATTTTTCAAGTTCAAGAGAGTATAACACACTCTCGAGTTCTGAATTTGAAGTCTGAGGACTTGGTTTGAATATTGTCTCTCCTACTTGCTATCAGTGTGACTTTGTCCAAATCCCTTAAGCTCTGTGGCCCTTAATTTTCTCCTTTAGTTGAACTCAAAGGTCACTTTTAATTCTAAATCCATTGTCTTAGAGTCCTAAAATAGGGTTAGCAAAAGTTGTCTAAAATAATCAAAATTGTGCGGAACCGGAGTTAGGAAATACTGATCTGATCTATCCCTCTTCCTTAACGTAAGGTCATTTTTAAGCCATCTAGAAATTAGAACTGATCATTTTTCACTAGGGATTGTCTAAAAATCTCGTTATCCCTAATAGTCCTTTGATATGAGAAAAGTTGAGAATCATCATGAAGATTTCCTTTAAAAGTCCTCCACTAGGCTCTTTTTTCCCTCCACTCTACTATGGTAAAAGTTCCCCCATGACTCTGGAGTTGTTTCACAAAGGCGAATTAGTCATGACCCCAAATGCTGTAGAGTCAGCATTTCACTAATCAAAAATTTTGTGATGAAATCACTGATAAGATTTGTTTTGAAACAGCCTCTCACTTTCTTTTCCTTTCTTCATCTTTAAGAAAGCATAATAAACATTGAAACATCCATATTTAACAATAGCAGCATTATTCCTTTAAAGAAACAAGAGTTTTTGGAAGTGAGATTAAGGTTTCTCAGTGCCCCAGAATTCATAGTCCATGTTCAGTGTTGTCTTGGGGTTGATCTACACATGACGTGGTCCCTTTTTCCTCTGATGGTCATGGAGGGAAGGCAAGGAAAATGCCACTAAAATGTGGACACCAAGTCAGTTGAGAGATTTCCTCAAGGTTATAGGGAAAAGGCATTGCTAAATAGAAGAGCCGCCTCATAATCTCTGAGTCTTAACTTGACTCAGTTCACCAAACTTTTATGAACTCAGATTGCAGTGTAAAAGACACTTTGGATATAGACATAATCATAATTCTATAATTATAAGTAAGAGACCTAATATAGCTAGTTTTCTAAAATGAGTCATAGATACACGAATGCTTTAGGTTCATGGAGAAGTCCAATCATAACTAGAATGGATGATCATGTATAAAATTAGGCTTCCTCTAGGCTGATTCAGCACATTATTATTAGTCTAAATGCCCTATTTTTGAACTAACATTTCCCATAGTTGGGAGGAAGCTGATGAAATTGGGCAGTTGTACAGGCGAAATAAATCAGATGAGATGGGAGGTTTGAAACTTGTTTCAGATCTGATGATTAGGAACTGGAAGAAAAATCTCTTGGAAAATCCTTTTTATTTCCACTTGGGAGTCACATTTAACATATATGCTCTCAGCTATGGTAAAGGGAGTTAGATTATTGCTTTTGAATAATTAAAGGACATACATTTCCAAGGTCACATTAACAATACCATGGGGTTGGGCACAGGCTAATTCATTTATTCTTCTCACCAGTTTAAAAAAAGCAGTAGGATTGGAAGTATATAACATATTTCTGTGATTTAAGCAACAGACAAATCTTGGTACTGGATTATTAGAGAATATTGCTCATAATATTTTTTCTTATTTGCCAACATCAGATTATATGCGTGTATTTATTATAAAATCATTCCTAGAAAGGAAGTGAGACGCCAGCTAGTCTAATTCTCCATTATTTTTTCCCTAAGTGATTCACCAAGAAATACAAATCAATAATGATTAAGGCCTACAAGAAGATGGAAACTATTTTTAGATTCCATTATTTCATAAAATTATTTTTATTTTCAAGAGGAATTGATTCATTACAGCAAAAATTATTTGAAACAGAGGAAATCCTGATAACTGCTGACACCTTTTGGCATCCTAATTTATTGACTCTTGACAACACATAAGAGGAAAAAAATGTATTAAAATCCTGTTAAATAATATTTTAAAAGTTATATTCCCAAGGACTAATCAATAGAAATTAAAGAACTCAATGAGAAACTTCTCTGAGGTGTTACGGATTTTAGGCTGAGTCCATAAAGAAAAATGATCTATTTATTGAGACTAAGAAGTTGAAATGAATTATAATTGTGCATCTCAGGTAAAAATGTTTGAGGATTCTTCTTTACTATCTGGTTAAACCTGTTTTAAAAATTATCTTAAAAGGGTTGGAAATTGAGTAGACATCTAAAACCTATGGATGGGATCAACTCTAAAATAATTTAATGAATTTTAGAAATGTTTCAAATGATATTTAAGGCCATAAAGCAGTGTAGTAAGATAGAAAAATTAGCTCAGAAGACTTGGGTCTAAGTATTGGCTCCAGTGTTTCCTCTATGTATTACTTTTATGTATATATCATTTAATTTCTTTGATCTTCCATTGCTCATCTATAAAATAAATGTCATCATATTTGTACTCCCTATCCTTCAGAGACTATGTTGAATGTTGAATGTTGAAATGCTATATAAATGTGATATTAATAATGTTATAATACCTGCAATACCCATGTAGAGTATCCAGAATAACTATTTTGGTTCCATTTAATAGTTCTCTATTTACTCAAACTAGTAACTTATGAGTCCCTAACAATATGTTTTACTTTTTCTTCATCAATCAAAACAATTAGTTCAAATCAAAGACCCTGATGAAGTTGGAGAGTAAAAAAATTTGCAACTGAACATTTCTATGTTAGGATAGGACATAGACTGCCATAAATACGTATACCATAAGTGAAGACAGTGGTTATAGAGATTACATGTAAGAGGTTCAGATAAGAGGCATGTATGTGGAAGAGAAATTCACTCCTCTTTCACTGAAGAAACTCTGATCTGTATCTTGCTCGATGTGGGATCTCTGCTTTACTAAACTTTTCCGTGTTTGCTCCTCCTTGACTTACTGCTCTATTGAACTTATTATGCCTGCTTTTGTTTTGGTAAATTGCTGCTCTGGGGTCTCTGAGGCTATTCTTCTGGGCATGGCATCTGAGCTTGCTCCTCACTGAGTCCATTGCTGCTCTGGGCTTTTTTATAATATCCAATGGTACATTCATTCCTTTAGGGCTAGGACAACCATCTCAGTAGGATATAGTGGCCAAAACTTCCCCCTCATAAAGTTTAGTTGAAAACCCTTAGTTAAAACCACCATATCCAACTAACAAAAGACAGGTCTACTGCTCCAGCTAAGATTAGGATTTTCCTTATCAATCCTTATTTCTCTAAGGAAAAATAAAGTCTTCTATTACAGATCTGGCAATATTTTGATATATCTTATCACTCACTGATAGCTCATGAATTCTCCTCTCTATGTTTACTTTTTTCCTAGTCAACCAAAGAGTCCAATTAGGGGTTCCTGGACCCCAGGTTAAGAATTCCTAGCCTACATAATCTCTTAAATCCTTTCCCAATTTTCTGTAATTCTGTAAACCTAAAATGAGATATGATCACTTCCATAAATGAAGACAGTTTTAACTGGACAATTTAATTTACCTCAAGTATCTATTGATCTTATATGGCAGCAGTTTCTCAACAGATTTTGTCAGTAGCAAACAGGGAAATGATTTCCTTTTTCTTGCATTTAGGCTTTCGTTATTATAAGGACACCAGTGTGAAATGGAGGGAGGGGGCAAATTAGACCCCTTGAAAAACAAGACTTGTCCCCACCTTGCAGGGTACAGGCCAGTGGTCTTTTTTTCAATGATCTTGACTGATTTTTTTGTTTCTCTTGCAGAGCTGGATTATAGAAACTCTTATGAAATAGAATATATGGAGAAAATCGGCTCTAACTTACCTGTAAGTTCTTTTGCCTTCTAATTGTTACATCAGTTATTATGCTTCTATTTACTGTTCTATACTGTAAATGTTATGAGAACATAAGAATCAAGAGTAAATGGTAGGTTGAATGTGTTTCTCTTAACACAGCCAAAATAAAAGCATGCCAATGGAAAATTCAGGGTTTGGTGTCTGTGTTAATAGTCAGCATAAATAAAAGTAATCTTAAGAAACAAATAAGGAGCTATCACCAATTACTTCCACAAAATCATGTCACGTGAGTGTTTCACTCTGTGAAATTAAAGTTTAAGCTTTCTGAGAAGAGAATTGTTTAAGACAAACAAAAATCCTATGCAATAGAATCTACTCTGATGTCTCATCCTTGTTGGTAGGTGACCCTGGGTTCTTCAGGGCAGCTAGGTAGGTAGGACACTGGGGCTGGGGTCAGGAAGACCTGAGTTCAAATCCAGTCTGATACACACCAGCTACCTAGATCAGTTAACTTTTGTCTGCCTCAGTTTCCTCATCTGCAAAAAGGGAATAATAATGGCTCAGGATTGTTGTGACATGCAAATAACATAATAATTGTTCAGCATTTGGCACATAAATGTGCTTGGCACATAAAAAGTTTTATATAATTTTGTTGTTATTGAGTCATATAATGGTACCTGATGCTTTGTGACCCCATTTGGGATTTTCTTGGTAAAGATAGTAGAATGGTTTACCCTTGCCTTCTTTAACGCATTTTACAGAAGAAGAGACTGAGGCAAAAATGGTTAAGTGATTTGCCCAGAGTCACCTAGCTAGGAAGTGTCTCAGGCCAGATTTCAGGACAGGAAGATGTCTTCCTAATTCCTGCCCATCACTCTATGTGCTGCACCCCTTGGCTGCCCATGCCATCTAGCTAACAACGTAATTGTCAGTTATTATTACTATTGTTGTTGTTAAAGTTGGCATAATGAAAGCTCTTTATCATCTCCTGACCTTTAGTTAACTCCCTAGCTCCTCTGGCTGCATTAGGTTATAATAAATAAATATAATTATAATTTAAGGCCTCCATGACTCTGTCTTCCATCTTACCATTACAAAAACGTGTTGTAGATGTGGTTGGCCAGCCAAAGTGCCTGACCACTTCCCCCTATAGGTGCTTGTCTGAGCCCAGTGTTCGTATCCTAGTAAAGCTCTTGACCATAGCTTTTAACATTACGACAGATGCAGTCCTACTCTGTGTTTGAACTTTTAAGACTTGGCATGTTGGGCCCAGATTGTAGTCTTGTATGAATTCCTTGGTTTACTTTTGTTTGTATATGAGTCCAAACCCTGGTTTATCATAATAAATAAATCTATATTTCTTAGCCCACTATTCTCCTACAGACTTTATTCCTTTAGTACTTTCCATAGGCCACAGTGTGTCTGTACTAGGGATAGAGAGAGACATGTTGTTGCTTCTATAAAATGGGAACCTGCATGTCATTACCACTCTCTTTGCTTCTTCTGTCACCTCTGAAGAGTTATCCAACCCTCAGTTGGACTGACCCATAGAGGAGAAGATTCCAAAGAAGAATCCACTATATTGCATACAAATCAATTCTGAAGAGAAATTGACTAGCATCAGGGCTATAGATAGTGGCTGTGTTAACTCATCAGTTTAAGATCCAGTTATTGTTTGTGATAATCATTTGATTTCTTGACAAAGGATGTAAAGACTTTATATTAAAAAGTGATTTCTTTTAGGGAATAATTTGTTCTTGTCCCTCACCAAGTTGCTTTGTCACATTGATTCTACCCATATTGTACTCATTTAATAATTAGAATTAATTTCATTTCTTTTCACAGCATGATGATGGCACCCCGAAGAAACAGTCTTTGTATCTTATGTTTGATGCCCCTCAGGAGAGTCCAGTCAAATCTCCTCCAGTTCGGTTATCTGATTCCCCAACTCCATGTTCAGGGTACATTATTCACGTAAAAAGCCTATTACTAAATGCTACTAAAGAATGATAAATACGAAAAATTGTAAATAAGTTATACTAAAATATTTTCCACTTTCATGAATGAATGAAAAAGTATTACATTCTTTCTATGTACCAATCCTTGTGATAATCACTGGGGAGGATATTAATAAAAAATCAAGTCTCTTCCTGTTCTCATAGAAGTTACATTCTATTTGGGAAGAAGCTGCTTATGGGAAGGTTCAAATTAAAAGTGGATGATAGGTCCAAATGGCCTTTTAAGAATTATCATTTAAGGGGCAGCTAGGTGGTGCAGTGAATAGAGCAATTGCCCTGAAGTCAGGAGGACCTGAGTTCAAATCTGGTCTGAGACACTAAACACTTCCTACCTGTGTGATCTTGGGCAAGTCACTTAACCCTAATTGCCTCAGCAAAAAAAAAAAAAAAAGAATTCTCATTTAAGGGCAGCTAGATGGCACAGTGGATAGAGCACCAGCCCTGCAGTCAGATGTCCCTGAGTTCAAATCTGGTCTTAAACACTTTGTGTTTTATACCTTTGTGATCCTGGGCACATCACTTAACTTTATTGTCTTAGTTTCCTCATCTGTAAAATTAACTGCAAAAGGAAATTGCAAACAACTCCAGTATCTTTGCCAAGAAAACTCCAGATGAGGTCACAAAGAGTCCGATTTGCTGTTTAAAAACAGTAGCAAAATGAAGTGGTCCTGTATTGTCGACCTTTCAACCCCTATTCTAACCTTTAGCCTAATCTAGACCTAATAAGCAAAATCCATCACTTTGAGAGTAAGCATGCTTCAAATTAAGGCTAAATCTC
The DNA here is from genome assembly GCA_023553655.1 of Myrmecobius fasciatus. NCBI lineage: Eukaryota > Metazoa > Chordata > Mammalia > Dasyuromorphia > Myrmecobiidae > Myrmecobius > Myrmecobius fasciatus. Next base: position 363,682 of record JAJPUD010001778.1, on the reverse strand, counting down.
TTAAAGGATATGCATGTGGGACTTTTTCTTCCCTTTTAATTTTGTGTTAGTTAATATGGACCTTAGTTCATGTTCTGATGTAAATAATGTGTGTTTCTGGATGGACCCAGAGTCTCAATTGCAAATTTGGACACTTTCACCCTCTCCTGCTCCTCCTTCTTTGTTTTCTCTGAAGGTAGAGATTGGACTCATCACTCTTTCTCCACTGCCACACTCATGGTTCCTTCCTTTATTTGCTAGTAATCTTTAAGAAAAGTATCTGGCTGGAATAGATATAGAAGCTGATTGCTGGCTCCCCTCACCCTTGTTTGATGATTTAAAAGCAGTCCTCAGTTCTTAGAAGTATAGATAGGATCTTCCTCTCCCTTAGTTCTACCATATATTGAGCATGATGCATGGTAAAGGGACTGCCTAATATCTCTTATCATCTTATTTGGGGAGAATACACTTCAAAGTTCTCAGAGGAAGCCTAAATGATAGCTTACTATCACTGACTTTGGAGAGATTTCTAAAGAAAAAGATGAAGGACATTTTTTTCCTTCTCTTAGGTCAAGTTTTGAAGAAACAGAAGCTCTGGTGAATGCTGGCATGAAAATCCAACATCCAGTCTCACGAGTCCTGGCTCCCAGTCAAGAGACACATTTACAGGCTTCAGAGAAAGCAAACCAGAAAGAGCCCATGAGCTTAGGAACGACTTCAGATGCTCTCGAAAGAGTAAGTAGTGACTTAGTAAGTCCAAAGAATAACTGCAAATTTAGGCCTAAGATAATCAGACCTCATAAGTACCCAGGCATCCAGTGGACTAAAAGCAACATCTCAAGCAGCATCCAAAAAACCAAGTAGATAGTGAGTTCCAAAGCCTAATAACAATATGCTGCAATATCTCTCTAGTATATTACCTTTGGAGAGAAGTAAATCTATTTTATTTTAAAATTTTCCTTGCTTTATTTACCATCATGATGTTTTTACTTTCTTTTCTGAGTCCTTATGGCTAGATTGTCACAGATATTCATCTCCTGATGTTTTATTCTCTCTAGCATCCTTTACAGTCATAGTTTAGGATATTAATAGGTATGCTAAGAAAGAAAGATAATCTTCTGAAGTGAACGGTAAGTTGAACCAGGCTTGGGATCCCATTTGATTCATTTAGGAATTTATTTAGAACCCATATAAAAAAAGATTCTTGTCTCCTTTCGCACACTAAGACCTTAGAACTTAGATGTAACTGTGGTGGGAAATTCAATTTGAAACTTGACACAGAGAAGTCCATTCTCTTCTACCATTCATAGCTTTTCTTAAGTATCAGAAAAGCTTTTTTCTATTGGATCATATCCCTGTGTAATACCTATTATATGTATATGTATATAGATACATATGTATTTGTATATCTGTATACATATATATACTCATATAAAAATATATAAAAGTAAAATGTTAAATATTGAAGGGTATTCTGTTTCCACTAAGTGTATGCATGTGTGTATTCACACATGCATACATACATACACAAACATATGTATTTATATTCTTTGTTCTCTCTGAAGATAAAGGTTAAATCTACTAGTCACTCCCTCATGCTTTCCTCCTTTATGTGCCAGTAATCTATAAGAAAAGAAGCTGGCTAGAATAAATATAGAAGCTGATTGCTGGTTGCTGATAGATAGATATACACATACTATGTTTAATATGTTCCTATGTGTATGTGTTGTGTGTGTATGTGTATATATATATATATATATACATATATATATATATATACACACACACATACACACACACAAATTGGAAGCAATGTACTTCAAGATTTAATATTTTGCTTTTGTTGAACTGAATACATTTTTTAAATGAAAAGTTGACTTTCTCTTTTAATGATCTCCTACCGTCTTGAAAGAAACATCTAGATAACCCAGTGGACACAGTGAGAATTCAAATCTGACTTAAGACACTCACTAGTTGTGTGATCATGGAAAGGTCACAACCTCTTTCTGCCTCAATTTTCTTATCTGTAAAGTAGGGTTAACAGTAGTACCTACCATTTAGGAGTGTTGTGAAGATAAAATAAGATTTCTAAATCACTTTGCAAACCTTGAAATATATAAATGCCAGCTATTATTATTATTTGAAATATCTTGTCTTTCAATACATCTACCTTTCTAGCTAAAACTCACTTAATTTGATGATAATGCTTATATGTTTATTACTTGTAATTTGAAAAGCCAATAAATGGATTATTTCTTTCCTCATCTCCAATTCTAAACTTCCCCTATCCAGTTTAAAAATCAAGGAGCCTATTAGTTTTTGTTTTATCTTTACTAATGGGTCATAGGAGGGAGGGTGTTGGCTGTCAAAGCAGTTCAAATATCAATTAATTCTCCCTACTGTCTAACTACTTTCTAAATACCTATTAAAGAATTAGCAATAAATTTGGTAATTTCTTTAGCATGAAACCAAAAATATCAGGCCAGTGGATGATGCTCACCTAGACTTGCTGTTCCTCTTTCTCTCCTCTATTTTCTGTTCTATATCCTCCTTACCATGTAGACAGCTCCTGAAGATTCCTATGTCTCTGCTGAAGCTCTCCTCAATAGGATATCTCATCAAACCTCAATATGTGATGCGCTTGAATATCTAGAGCCTGATTTAGCAGAAAAGAATCCCCCAATATTTGCTCAGAAACTTCAGGTTTGTAGCCCAAGTGTATCCTGTCAGTGTTCCTTTCTATAGTTTATCACACCTCAGTAGAAAATGAAATCCCTTACACTAAAGCAAACCAAACTATGATTTAAATGGGTGTGAAAGGGGGAAGGGGGCAAGAGAAGGTGGGGATAGTCAAAAGTCTTCCAAATAAACATTTTTCTTCATAGCCAGTTATGTAATTCTTACCTCTATAGGTGTCAAAATGATACGAATGTTGTGATTATATTCTTAATAGGACAATTCCTTTTAAATCTGGGGATAGAGCTTAAGGCTCCCATTTTTAGAGGTCATTCAGTATCCCTAAAGACATTTCTAGTAATTTATTCACTGGGCAGACTGTATTAAATCTCCCTTGAGTGAACTATTTATATACATGAGAATTTCTCTAACTCCCATTGCAGTAACATCTGGATATGGTACAACATCTGGAATCAAAATAATTATCTAGGATCTAATTTAAAGTTGGCAATTTGAATTGCTCTTCACTATGTGAGAGGACTCTTTTAATGAACAGCTCTCTAGAAATTATGAGAGCAGTGTAAGAGATAAGGCTTTATTAATTGAAATTATTGAGAAACTATATTGAAAATGTACTTTTAGAACATGTAGGAAAAGGAATAAAAACAACCAAAAACTTCACAAAATTAGAAAGTTTGAAAGAAAAATCATTGTATCTTCAAAAGTGTAACACTTTTGTCTCCTGGGAGTTATTTGAAAGGCTTCTGCATTGTTTTTAATTTTTAAAAGTTCAGCCTTCTGTTGTTCTGGGCTGCTGAGGTGTTTCTCATGAAAAGAACACTGACTCTGTATGTTATCTCTGAATTGTCATCACAACGCGTCTAAGTGTGGCATCCGTTCTCTGGATGTGGACAACATTTACATCCTGTCTTAATGCATTTTTCTCCCTACGGCTTACTCATAACGCCACCACCCCCAGGAGGAGTTAGAGTTTGCGGTCATGAGGATAGAAGCACTGAAGCTAGCCAGACAGATTGCCCTGGCTTCCTTCAGTTCCTTAGATACCAAGGTACCTGCTCCCTGCCTGGAGTGCCGTGCTAGCTGGTGTGTACTGTGTGGAGCTCGCTTTCCTAACCGTGATGCCCAGGTGTGATGCTGGGAGCCTGCAAAACAGCACGTCTGCAAGAGGAGAGGCGACTCCTCAAGTGTGGCCCTGGGAAATGGGTGCACTGTAGACTAAGAGCTAATTCCTATTACACTTTGGCGCTGGCCAGGTTCCTCTAATGTGCTGTGAGAGTCTATTCAGCAGTTACCTGCCAGTTTAATTTAGTGGTGAGGAAAAGCCATGTTAAGTCCTACTGCTGCACAGATTTTGTTCTTGACCAGCTATATGTGTGTGTGTGCGCACTTGTGTGGTTTGGTACATAATAGATGCTTAATACATGTTGATTGATTGATTGATTGGTCTAGCCATCTGTCACTCAATTGCTCTTGTCAATCAATTATTTGGATTTTAAAGTTTCAAAGCTCAAAGTTTGGTTCTCTGGGGCCCTAGACATTTCAAATCTGAGTTTAAAGAGAAGTTTCTAATCCCAGCCCTTTGTGATGTTAAGCAAATCATGTCACCTTTCTCAATTTTTTCATCTCCAAAAGGATGATGTTGGATGAAGTTAGTGGTCTCTATTATCCTCCCCAAATCTAAAATTCCATATAGTTTTAAGTGATTATAAAATGGAGATTTGATCCCTAATAGAGTCCTATCCAGTGTTTTGAGGGTAGTTATCTTTGTTATTTTTATCACTGACATTCATAATTATAATGATCATCATAATAATACTATTTTATTTTATTTTATTCCATCTTCATAGTGGATTAGGGCAGATATTATTACTCCCATTTTACAGATAGGTGAGTTGCCAAAAAATAAGCCATGAATCAGTGGTATAACCAAGACTAGACCCTAAGTCTCTTGATTCCTCACAGTGCTCTTTCCATCCTAGTTAGAACCATGCTATTCCTAATGGTGCAATTCTTCATTTTATCCACCTGCTCATGACATGCCAGTTGTAGGCATCTATGTGTTGTTTGGTTATAATTTCATTGTTCAAACATTGCGCACGGGCAAGTGGGATATCTTGTTCTCAAGAAGAATGTCTTGGAGAACTTTACGATTTAATGTAAAATTTAATGTAATTTGCTAGTATTTAGATTGGGCAATATCAGACCTAGGAGGAAAAATTGTCACAATTACCGACTGTCGGTTTTCTTGTTCCTTTTATTACCAAAACAAAAAAATTGCTACTTTGACCTCAGCTTCTTTATTGTCTTAATTTCTTTTGGAATAGGAAATTCTAAAATTGAAGAAAGCAGGGGAAATTGCTTCAGATAGGTTTATTTCTTTGCTGTGATAGAATGAATTTGCTCTGAAAGTTGTTTCACCTAAGTGAATTTGTATGACTTTTTCCCTGAATAGTGTTAATTCCTATTTGTAACGAATACTGATAGGAGTAGATATCTCTTACCTCTTTACAACTATAGTTCATGTTCAACTCATGATTTGATCTGCTGTTGTTAGGTAAAAATTGCTGGGAATTCAAACTTCTTTTGAATTACTATAAAAAACCAATAAGGTTAAAGAATAAATTTGGAACCACTTAATGGGCTTTTAACTCAGTGAGCTATTTCTCCAGTGTTGCAATGATACAAAGTAGAAGAAGTATCCATCTTTAACTTTTTGCAACAATCCCTGATTTTTAATATGTCATTCCCTCAACTGCAGTATATAGTATAAGAGTATTCAATTTATATAAACTCAATATCCCATTGAGTCTCTAGCTCATATGCAAGTTGTTCTGTGATCTCCTCTATGTAGCATATATGTACAGATTTCTCATTTATGTATTGGAAAGTGCTGATACATAGAAAAAGAAAACAGCAACATCTATAGTAGTATCATGGATGCTACTATACTATAGGGCATATTGAGAAGGTGGGGATGATAAGCTGGATTTGGGGAAGTCAAAAGAAGCATCTGAAACCATGATGCCAAGTAAACAGAAGTCAAGTCAAATCAATAAGCATTTATTAAGCACCTACTATAATAGGAACTGTGCTAATTAGATAGGAAATATTGAGGGGTAGGAAGACCTTGATCCTGACACAGGGCTCTCACCATTTTGAGTCATCAAGGACTGGAGAGTATCATTCATAGAATTCAGGATTTAGTGAAGACAGACAAGAAGGGATAAATAAGAGATGGAAGAATTTACAGCAGGGAGGAAGGCCAATAATGCCCTTCTATTGACATGGAGCCAATAGCTGGCCTTCCCAGTCAAACATGGCAGTAGTTTTTTCACATAGCCAATACGTACAGGTATTGGTATAATACAGTGATTTCCCACACCTGGCAGTTCCAGACAACTCTGATCAAATGCCATCATTTCTTGCCAGACCCACTAAGTTTTAAAATCCCCACGTATCTTGGATATTTGACTAAGTTGGGCAAGCATTTTATATTTTCTTTCTAAATATGTATAACCAGTTGAAGACTGGTACTGGAAGATATCCTGACTAAAAACTGAAAATATTGAAGTTATTCCAAAGAAGTATTTCTGTGCCTTACCTGGAAACTACATCTTCAAAGCAGCCAATATTGTGTAAATGCTTCAATAATTACTCATGCTATATTTGTGTAAGAACTTGTTAAAAATGAAAAAATCAGCTTACTGTTTAAATTTACTATCCACAGATACCAAAGAAAAAATTTGGCTGGATCTTTGGTTAAGCCAATGAAAATAATTTCATATGTATATATATAAAGTGTACATAAGAATTTCCAAAGTAAGCCTACTACTTTGTTTTCTTTTCTCATTTTCCTGAATTTTTTTTTTAAATGAAAGCAGAAATGAAGAAAGATTTTAGGAGGTTCTGGATTATAAAATGAGGGGGCTTGACTGGATCACCTCTAAATCCCTTCCATGATACTGTGACAAATACCGGTTGTGAGATCCTGAGCAAGTCACTAAATTTCTTAGTGTCAGGCAACTTTCTAGGATAGCTAAGTTTTGTATAGATAGAGCAAGTTTCAGCCTAGGATTTCCCTACACTGATGAAGTCAGAGTTTCTGGCTTCCCCTTTCTCCCGCCTCAGGCAGAAAAAGAGCATGTTGAAGATAATGAAATTGTTTGCTTTCTGAGAAAGGCCTTTTTAACCTCTCTGATATGCCTATTCAAAAGACTTTATCAGTCTGTCTCAACCAGTAACCTATCAATTCTGTGCTTTATAATAATGGAGTTTCCATTATTTACTATTTTTTAATGAAAATAATTCAGCCATTGACAAAGCCCCCAAGTGCAAATAGAGAACATTTATCTAGTCAAATAATAGGCCATCAAGAGATCTGTTCATTCAAGCAGTTGAATTCAAGCAGTGTAGAAATTAGCAATGCCAATTGTGACCAGGTTGGCAATCACAATGTGTGTGTGATTCATAAACTTTTTGTTGTTCAAAGGCAGGCTTGTTTATGGAGGTATCATGCTTCATTATCTTGGTTTGTGGGTCTATTAACTTTTCTTGTTCCTCTGAAAGAGCAATTTCAGTATTGTTTGAATGAGTAAAAGCCTAATCTAAATCTGATCTTAAAACACTATAAATGAGAGGCAAAGCTGTTAACTTCAGTGAAAAGGAAGTCCTTGGGGTCAGGGAAACCCAGACCTCACCAACTGCATTTCCTTAACAATCAGATGCACATTCACTCATTCAAATTGGTTGTGAGACCATTTCTCATTTTACAGAAAACACCAGGTGGTTGCTGTGAAAGGTGACAATGAATCACAGTGTCTGCCAGGGTTAGCTTTCATTTGTTTAGAAAGCTCATCATTGTCTAACTAGCACTGGTTTCAGACTAATACTAGTAAGAAATCTTAAATTCAATTAATTTATATGTATATATATAATATGAATTCAGGGAGTTGATTGATTTTCATTCAAGATCGACTCATTTGATAATTGCAGTAGTCTATTAGGCAGTTTTCTTCTGTTTCACTGGGCCTCAGTTTCCACATCCATAAGAGAAGGGGATTGTCACTTTAAGGTCCCTTCCAACTCAGACATTCTGAAATTCTACCATCTTAATCTCTTTCTTCTTTAACATGACCACTTGTCAATAATTTTTTGTTAGTAAAAGGGGAAATGACATTATATAGTGGAAAGAGCACTAGCTTTGGAATCAGAGGACCTGGGTTCAAAACCTACATTGATGTTTATTATCACCTGGTGTGATGTGGGGCAACTTGCTTTAACTCCTTGTGCTTCACTTTCCTTATCTGTAAAATGAGAGGATTGGCCTGGTGACCTCTAAGATCCCACCAGCTCTAGATCAATGAGCCTAATAAGGCTCATGCAGAAGTTTTTTGCTTATGAACTCATCTACTTCATTGATGTGTTTAGCTTTAATCTGTGTCTTATTATCTTCCATTTTCTGACAACTAAGGTATGTTGTACTCAATAAATTGAAAGACATTTTAAGAAAAGTGGAATTTACCTCTACATGTATGACATTTTGAGTACTTGTACTTTTCCCCTGGTAGTTTAATGATATCAATGAGTCTTACTACATCTTAATATTTTACAAACTAGTGCATCTCTAGGGATTATATGGGCATGCTACTTAAAATGTCAAATTCATCTCTATAATTGAAAGATTGAGGTCTAGGGAAACCGAGTAAAAAAAAAGCAGCTGTTTTAGGCACATTTCCATGTTAAAGTGGTAGTCTCTTCATAGCTGAGTATTCTTAGTCAAGTCATAAGAGAAACCAAACCAGTAGAAATCCATCTCTAATCTAAATTCAAGCACGTTTATTTCCCTTGCATGAGTATTACTAACTAGACATAACAAATTGCTTCAACACCTCCAGTCCTATCCATTAAACTTTTGGTTCAGTTTTGTTATTTTTACTATGTGAAGTAATTTTTCTTAGTGTAATGAGAGTATGCTTGGCATTCTATATTTGCCAATACTAATGCCTCTTGTTGAATTTTTTTCAAAAGACAAAATAAGAAATTATCCCTTAGTGTTTCTAGCTGCTATCTCTCTTTTCTATTCACAGAACTATTTGAGAACAGTGATTCTTAAATTATGACTGTTACCCTTTTAAAGTTACATTTTTCTTGATTATCAATATCACAATATCAAATACACAATATCAGTATCACAGAATTTAAAAAAAATATGATAGCTACTAAGGGAACGGAACAAATCCTTTTATTCTCATGTATTTTTTTATTAAGTGAGGTTCATTGAACCTGTACGATTACACCTGCCAATAATACTTGGAATAGAATTGGGCTGGTTCTATTTGTTTCCTGGAAACCATAGTGGATATTTTCTTCTTTAGAATGAACAGCAGCTAAAGGTTAATGAATGGGACTGAAATCATAGTTGGTTTATCCTATACTTTGCAGTGAAGTATATAAACCTCTCTACTTCCATAATTCATTCTACTAAAAATAAATAAATAAATGAATGAATGAATGAATGAATAAATAAATAAATAAAAATAAAAAAATTTCATTCCACTAGTCTCTGGTCCAATTATGTCTCTACACATAGCACCATGCTTTCACATGCTCTCACGTTCTAAACACTGTCATAGGAGTATTTAGAAGAAACTTACAGGCGGGAGAGGAGATCATAGGACAGAATTGTCATTAATGTTCTAAAATCACCATCTTGGTTCTATAAGGACTTCATATTGAAAAGATCCCCAGTCAGTTTGATCCAGCTGATCAGTAGAAGAAAAAAACATTCAACCAAAAAAAAAATCAACAACAACAAACAACCTGATTATTTAGATGTATTAAAAAAAAAATAGGTACCATAATCAATTGAGTTCTTCACTTTCCAGTTCTTCATTTTATAAATCTATCTATGATGAAAGCATTGCTTCAGCCAGTCATAATCAGCCAACCTTTTAATGAATAGGGAATATTAATGTCTTTTTAAGATCAAACTGATTGACTATAGAATGTTTTCAGAAGCTTATATGATGGAAACTTACTCCGATGGGAACACTTCATTGATACTGCCTGATTTAGAAGCTGAATCTCACAAGGGCACTCATAGTAGTAAAATGTAGGCAGTCTTTCAAAGGTGATCAAATACACATCCATTATAAAATCTAGAAGGAAATCCAACATCTGCTTCCCTCTCCTTTTTTTCCACCGTATGTGTGTTGAAGAAGCAGGATCCTGTTAGATAATGACTGTTCATGCTTGTTCTGCTTAAATGTTTTTTGATTCCTGATAAATGGATATGATAAACAGGCTTCTCATATAGTCTATTTAAAGGCAAACTGTATTCCTAACTGCATTGTTTCCTGCACAGGTGCACAATGATAGATTTTTCATGGGTTGTGTCACAGAGTTTTCCCATTCATTATCATGACTCTTCACATTTTCTCATAGTTATTTATGTTCATCATTTACCAAAAAAAAACAACACAAAACACACCCTCCTTTCCCATCCTTCCCAATGCACATGCACACACACACACACACACACACACACACACACACACGACTCATTCATGAACTGGACTGATGTGCTTTTGTCTTATGATTGATGTTTACTTTTTTTTAATTAACAACAATTCCACAGAGAGAGACTGCACTCCCAGCAGATGTCCCCATTTCTAAAACTGCCTTGTATTCTCGCCTTGGGACCTCTGAGTCGGAGAAACCTCCAGCCCTTCTTTATCAGCAGTCGGATTTAGATGCTTCCCTCCGAATCGCTAGAGAAGAGGTATTTCCAGTGTGTGATTTGGAGACGGGACCCCTTTGATTGCCCTTCAGAAGTCTCATTAAAAGTCTGGTTCCCATAATTTATAAACAAAGGCTGCCTACGCCAAAGCCATATCATCTCTGCCAATTTAGTTTTTACTGTGGACACCATGGGCAGAGAGATGATTGAGGAAGCTAGGTTTTTTGATGGTCTTAGATACAATCCCTGTGAAATAGGTCCGTGGAATTTAACTGCATCTGTGACCAAAAATATTCCCAGTCTCCCTTCTCTGTGATCAGGCATTGCCCAGTGTAAACTATAAACTGATCATTCTCTGTCTCACCCAGTGTTCCTTAGTCACAAGTGCAGCTTGGTTGGAATAAACTGTTCCTCTCAAGAGATGTATAATTGGGTTGCTTTTTTGTTTCCCCATGTATCTTGCTCTTTGAATATTATTTGGGTCTAAACTAATGTATTTAATATTTCCTCCTCCAATACTAGATTATCACCAAGGAAAGAGAGGTCTCAGAATGGAAAGACAAGTATGAAGAAAGTAGACGAGAAGTGATGGAAATGAGGTCAGTGATTAAGTCCGAGAGCCAGAATTGAAAGATATACCTTCTTGTTGCCCTGAAAATTCTTGTGTATGAGTAACCATTTGAGGCAGTTTGGAGTAGTGAATAGAGGGCTGGCCTCAGAATCAGGAAGACCTGAATTCAAATCCTGCCTGTGACACATGCTAGCTGTGTGACAGTGGGCAAGCACTTAACTTCTCAGTGCACCAGACAACTCTCTTAAAGACTGTAAGTTACAGACGAGTTGTTCTTCTGTGTCAGTGGAAGGCGTTTCCACACTGGAAGTTTTCCACACTGATGAAATCACAAAGCTGGAACCACTCTAAAAAGTGAGTAATCCTTATACAGTATATGTATCATAGCTGGTTTCTTTTCTTTTATTTCTACTGAGAAAATTACATGAATTATTTTTAGAAAGTCTTATGTGCAAAATTCATTGTCTTTTTCCTTTGGGATTACAATTAGCATGTTTGTTTTGTTCAGACATGTGGGTTTATCAATGTAGAGAACCCCCCATGAGAAAATTCCCTCCATTAATACAGATCACAAATGTTCTGCAATTTACAGTCATGGAGACTCACCGGAGTCAATGAGAGGGTCACCCAGTTAGCATGTGTCTGATGGGATTTGATTCTAGATCATTCTGATTCTTGGGCTCCTCCTCTATTCAGTATTCTATATGGCCTCTGTTTGGGGTATATATGGAATCTGTTCATATTAAGGCTTTTCACAGTAAAACTGTTAAATTAAGTTCAGTTTAAACCTTATCCCCTAAATCAACACATTATTTGTTAACTATTTTATTGAATAAACAAGGCAGCTAGACTAAAATATGGATTGTTTTCTTTCCTTTATATGCATTATGTAGCAAAAATATCTCTTTTATATGAAATGTTTTGTTCATTGCCTTGTTTTTCCATTTCACACACTTTGTTTTTCAATGAATTGGTTTCTTTTTCATATCTATTTTGTAAGGAATTATGCTTTTTCCATTTCATCAAGCCTATTTTTAAGAAGTTTTCTTCAGATAATTTCTGGTTTTCCTTTTCCATACTCTCTTACAAAGATCTCATTTTCTTTTCTCATTTTTCTTCTAACTCTCTTGGAAGATCCTTTTTGAATTCTTCCAAGAGAGCATTGTGAAATGGGGACCAATTCATATCAACCTTTGGGGCTTCATCTGGAGCTGACTTGCCTTTGGGATCCTCAGGGTTTGGGGTCTGTTCTTTTTCACCATAGAAGTTGTCTATGGTCAGAGTTCTTTTTGCTTTTTTGCTCAATTTTTTAAAAGGGTTGAGGTCTGCTCTTAAAGCCGCTTTAGTTTGTCCTGAGACAGTTTTGCTGACTGATTTGGGTCTGGGGAAGCATGACTGGTCCTGCATTCTTCCTGACCTCAGAGGCTCACAATTTGCCTTTTGTGTTGACTTTGGGTGTTTTACAGCGCATTTGCTAAACCACCTATTTGCAACCAGGACAGAGTACCCTACAAGCCTGTCAGTAGATTCCCCGGAATCCTGACTTCCTGAGCTGAGGTCTGGACTCAGTCTCTCCCCCTGTCTGATTGAAACAAACCTTTTCTGAAGTTCTTCTACAATGTTTTCTTCTGGAAGTTTGTCTTACTCCAAATATTTGTGGGTTCTGTGACTCCAAAACCAGTTCAGAGGCTTAATCTGCTGCCCTCTTGGCTCCCCCCCTCAAAAAAAGCATCTTCTTCTCTCTCCTATTGATGACTTCTGTCTTCTGATTGCCTCTTTCTGGCCATATCTGAAATTACAAATGCTGTCTGTTTTTAAAAACTGTTTTTAAAATCTTTTGTAGTGTAACTTCTCCCCTCCCTCAGGGTAGGTCACAGAGTGGTCACAGAAATTGGAAAAAGCAGCTATTGAGGATGCTGTGAGAAGTCCCAATGGCTCATTTCAGCTTGTCAACCATAGGTCTCAGACCTACATCAGAGGCATTTATTAGTGGTGGTGGATGATTCCTGGTTAAGTCAATGGAAGTCAGCATCCTATTATTTATGTTTGGGTACTGCCCCCACCCTTACCTTTTCAACTCCTAAATGAAGAATATTTTTAAAAGCTAGAGCTGCCTTTTAGACTTACTTAGTCTAGCTTATGTCTCAGTATTAGGAATATTGTTCTTTCCTTTTCCTCCTTAACTTTTTGCCTAAGTGCTGATTTTAAAAATATATATATTTGTGCTGATTTTTTAAAAAAGGAAGTTTTATGATTCTGAAGAAGTCCAAGCAAAAAAAAAAAAAAAAACACTGGGAAATTCCAAGAATGTCCATGTATTATTTTGTAGAATGGATTGAGTTCAGTCATTGTTTATTCTTCAGAGCATAGAAGAAGCTGGTTTCATCTCATTGATGTAGCAAAGTTTACACCAGGAATGGATCAGCTGCCTGCACTATATATAATCAGTTTATAGTAACCTGTTTTCAAGAAGAAAAATTCAAGATATGTGGTCAGAAAAGACCTTGAAGGACAACTATTGCAATGAATGCTAGGAGTAAAGGAATTAGCTGAAAAGATATGTCTTTTGCTCTTCTTAGAAAATAATGCAAAACGTATCTGTGGGGTTTAAATTAGATTGGTAACCCAAAATATAATAACGGAATGACTTTCCTGTGATGGGTTTTGTTTGCATAAATGGGAAATGTGGCTATTAGAAAAATTGAGTGGCATAGGAGAAAAAAGTTTTGTTTTGGAGTCAGAAGACCTGGCGAATCTCATTAATGTTTTGAGCCCTGAGAGTTTTTTGTTTGTTTATTTTTGTTTGTTGTTTGTTTAGTTAAATGGAAATAATACAATTTGTACTATCTATTCTAGGGCTACAATGAGAATTATTGAATATAATTGGATGTATATTGTAACCATAATGCAATAGTTATTGTGACTTGCAATGATGATGGTTCTCTTTCTTACAGGAATAAGAAATTTTAGTTTATTATTAGGAAGTAACCTAGTAATAATTGTCAAATTGTTACATGGACAACATCAGTGAATGGAGTATGTATGTGTGGGAAACACAGGAAGTAACTCAGGAAATGCAAGTAGTTTCACTTGCTTGTAGTAGACATAGGCTGTCATTAAGCAGAGAAATGGGAGATGAGTTTGAGGCAGTAGGAAGGGGCCAAATCATAGAGAAAATTAAATGCCAAGTTAAGAAGTTTGAACTCCTTTGAAGGTAATATGAATCCCCTGAAATTTTCTGAAAGGAGTGGATGGGATGAATGTTTAGAATTGTTTTGTGAAAGTTTATAAGTGTCATTAGAGCAATTACAGAAATGTAAACACCACTTTATTGAATGATATTTTTATAAGTTGCTTCCTAGGTAGAAATATTAGACCAAGACTTAGCCATAAATATTCATTATTAGTGCCATGACTGCCTAAGACTTCTTGGCCTCATGAAATAAAATCATTTTCCATGAAGGATCAGGAGGACCCCTGGAAAACATGTGTACTAATCTAATTTCTCTTACAGGAAAATAGTGGCAGAGTACGAAAAGACCATCGCTCAAATGATAGGTAGGTGCTAACTTTCTGATGGCTATCACACTCATATCCCGATTTTTAAAAAAGATTTGTGGGGAAATATGTCTGAAGACTATGTCAATCATGGAGTTCCAAACTCCAGTAAAAGAACTAAGGATATAATAAGATATCATAAGCCTCTGACATTCTAGTTTCTATCCCACCAAATGATCTCTACTAAGAAAATATGCTTACCTCAAAGAAATAACTGATTTGGAAAATCTGCTTTCATATGCAGACATCATTAAAGTGCCCTTTCACACAATCTGTAGCATATGAATGCAGAAGTAATTGTTTTCCTGAAATAATGGCATCATCTTTATGACTACTATTTAATTCAGCTAAACTACCTGATCGGGAATAGATTTGGGCCATTATTCTATAAACTATGTACCCTCTTTGTTCATAGGAAAGAACAAATCTGTGTTACAGTAGATCACATTCATTCCAGGCAACCTTTAAAGGAAAATTAATCTTTAAGAGACACACTGGCCAGATCTACTTTATTCTAGTTCTAAGTCTTAGGAAAAGACCCAATTCAAATTTTAGCCTCAGTCCTTTACCATAAAGCTCAGCTCCTGTCAAGTGGTGTTCTGGAGAAGTCTTAGCATCATTCCTTATCAAGTAAAAGCTTTATGTGACTACAATAATATTTAGAAGAATTGTGATGCAGTTTAACTGAAAACAAAGCAGCAAAGGTATTTCACTTAATTTCCTCTTATTGAAAATCTTTGTACTATGATTTATGTCTCCTTCCTTAATAAATATATTTCATAAACAAGGCAAATTTGGGGTGATTAAACATTTTTCAGTACATATAATCACCATTTAATATTAATTATTACTGTACAGTATTGTACATATAACAGTTTAGCATTAACTACAAAAAGATACCTTTTGGCCTGAATCAATACTATTAGATATTTTCTAGTTATTTATCTCTTCCTCCTATGAGAGGGAAATGTGGAGATGTGGAACTGATTAATTGAAGATTATATTGCTGCATTTCAATTAATGAAGTCTTTACTGTGTGATGACATGATAAAAAGTTGCCTTTGGTGGAGGATAGGAGAACTTTCTGACTAATAATTGCAAAAATCTCACCTTGCCTAAGATAAATATAATAATAGCTTTGGCATCTGAGAAGAAGTTTTACCATTTGCCATTCTGATGAGCCGATTTAAAACAGAGGGTCCATTCCCTTCAATGACTTTGAGAGGGGAAAATAGCTAAATGTGCCCTGTGTTCTGTATTTGTGCTAATTTATTATTTATTATTGTAACAATTTATGATGGTAAATGGAGCTTCATCCTTTCTTGAGTTAAATGTTATTGAAAGTGATAATATAGAAGGTTCATGTCTTCTATTATCTAGTGTTTGGCAACTTAATAAGGCCCAAAGGTCTTCTGATAAAACCTTTTAATGTGAGAACATCAGTAAAACCCATTATCATTTGTCTCTTTTCACATCTGAGTAATAGCTTCTTAGTATTGCTTTTAGTGTGGATTATAAGCAAATATTGAAATAAAGGGGGAGTTTTTGCTTATTAATGAAATTCTGCTTAAAGGCACCTTTTGTTTCTAAGCTGCTTTTTTTTAATAAGCTTCTTTGCTTGTTTTTTTTACCCCTCCCCTACACACACACACACTCATGTGCACACACACAGAAAAAAATAAAACAAATAAAAAAGAAAATGAGGCAAACATTCTGATTTGTGGCCTGCCCTAGTTGATATAAAAAGTATTTCTCATTCTGCTGCCTTCTTTACAGCATAATCCCCTGAGATGTTTTACCCAGCCAATAAGTATCTCTCTTTTTCCCTCTCCATTCAATCTCATGAAATATGGACAAGTCTAGGCAAAAATGATGAATTATAATTAAACTTCTCTGACAAATCAGAATTTTTTCTTTCATAATAGTTTTAAGTCTCCTGAACCTTTCATCCTGCATTGATACCAGAGTTTATAAATGTATCACCTGAAGATCTATTTTACCAGGCAACATGGTGACAGTATTGCTTAGATAAATCTGTGATAATTTGTAAACAATTTCAAATATTTCTGCCAATATTTGGTGCTCTGATTACTTTCCTGCACTCAGTCTGGTTTTCTTAAGATTTCTGCTTGTCTTTTGGATTGCTCCCTTTGAAAAGAAAATTCCATTGTGTGTTCCACCCTCCATTTCTGAATTTTTTATTCATGCATATCCATCTGTCTGCTTTTTCACTTTTCACAACCTTTACCAAAAAATCAGAAACATAGCATGTTTATTGATATCATCGATCATGCAGATAATTGATTAAAGGTCACTTTCGCATTTAGAGCTCTTTTTGGAACAATGCTGTGGTAGTCATTTAATTGAAAATTAAAACAGACAGAACTTAGCCCTCAGACTTAATAACAAGGCTGTTTTCTAGGGATCTCTAAGGACTGCGTGAAGTTCTGTATTAAAAAAAATTTTTCTCTTTATGTAGATTTCATGCCTTTGTTTCTGTTTTCATTCATGTATCCTGTAGATATATTGCATGCTTCTGTTTCTGTTTTCATCCATCTCTGACATTTCTATCCTATAGGCATTTTGCATGACTAATAGCTGATGCTGAAGGGAAGCTTGGACCACAAAGTGCTTTATATAGCAGGACTATAGTAAAACTTGTTCAAAATAAAATCGGCTTCCTTAGGCATTCAGAACTCTTTTGGCTAAGACCAATGCTTGTGCATGTCTTTCCCAAATCCTTTGTGTTCCCAGATACTGCATGTATTTTTTTGCATCCTCATTTCAATTTCTGCCATTTTTTATTTCCACCAGAATTTTTTTTAAATATTAATTCTTCTTGAGCCTATATATTAACAATGCAGGATTAAAAAAAAAAAACTTTTGTGCTTTCTGCATTACAGGTTGTTTCGCTGTTTTTTTTTCTGCTTTCCTAACAATTTCCCTGATTATCTGTTTTGCTTTCGTTTTTGTTGCTTCTTGCTATTTGCTTGCAAAACAAAAAAAGGCAAGCCTGGTAAGTAATGCTTCTCCCCCACTGCATTAAGCATCTCTGAATCTTGTCTGGCTGTCTTTGCTTTTATTTTGTGTACTTGCTCCTTTCCTGAAACTTTTGATAAGCATTTAACTCCATTATCAGAGCTAACATATACCTTTATATAATTTTTATAGACATTTAATTCCATCATTGAAGCTCTTGTATAGCTAAAGATGGAACAAATAGGAGTCATAGTTGTCCTGTCCCTTCTAGAGCCTCTCTGATCTAAGGGTCAATTTTCTGACTTAAAAAATGTAGTCACAAACACATGCTCATGTTTGTGAATAATTACATCTTCAGCATTATGGGTACAGAAAATTCTGTTTTAGAATTGAAACCGGAAGGATATTAGGTAAAGGTTGTAAAACTAAGTACAACACAATTTTTAAAAAAAAAAATTTGATAAATTTTAAAGCAGAATGAAATTTAAATAAAGCCAAAATGAACTTATAAATGTATACACTATATATGTTTTGGTATCTAGGATAGAAAAATATGAAACTAAGTTGGAGGGGAGAGCAATTTGACCTTTGTGGCAACTCCAAATACCCTTTTATTTTTTTGTGGCTCTTGATAAAATTTTAAAGAGTTAGTAGGAGGTTCTAGATCTCTATCTTTTTTTGTCTCAGATGCTAATCTTTATTTCAAAGTTACTAGAACTTTGTGATATGGAGCATGTATGCTATGGAATTATGGTAGAACAGTTGTAACATGGTTGCTTTAGGATTTCTGGTATTGAATTTGTCTCAAACTTGTAACATTTAACAGTTGGAAGAGGCCTAGAGAGAATCTAATTCAACTCTCTAAAAATGATGAGGAAACTGTGGTTCATCATGATAAAATAACCTATCTAGGGTTCATGTAGGCTAGAAAGCAGCAGAGATGGATGAAAAATCAAGTTTCCTGGCTTCAGCCTACTCATCTTTCCACTGCAAGACATTGTCTTCACTTCTTAAATAGAAAAAAAAATTGTACTGAATTCCAAGATTCAAACAAGCTCCATTATCTTTTGAATGTAGAAAAATGAATTGCACCAATTAGGGGACTGGGTTTCTATAAATCTAGAAACTTAAAACATCCTCAAATGGCTTTCTAATTCATAGCAAGAAAAAGAGACATTTTGACATCAGCCCTTGAATCTAGTTTAAAATAAAACTAACTACCACTTCTGTAAAATGAACTCTTTCTGGTCACAACCAAGGCTTGTATGGACCTTTCCACTGCAGCCCTGTAGCACAGTGTAAGGCAAGTTTTGACTTTACTTAATATACCTCAACATCTAGTTTGAGCTGGGACTTTGGGGATGTCTCAGTTTTCACAATGGAGCCCCAAGTGGACAATTTCACATATTCTCCCTTCCCTTGAGTCATTTTGTCAAAGAAAAGCCAAACTCAAAAAATAAAAAATTCTGAGAAAAAAATAAATATTCCCAAATAGGAAAGACACAGCAGAATTTCAATTTAACAGTTGTAAAGTGATATGAACTTATGGGACTTTAGTCCTTATAAAAAGACAAATATAATTTCCCGATTGGACTCTAGTCTAAAAATAATCCCTGGAAGCAATGGTTGAAAGAAACATAAAAGCTTGTTGGCATGGAAGGACCAAAGACAGGTGAATTAATCCAAGATCATCTCTTCTGGTTTCCTTGAAGCAATCTCTCACATCTAGACCAAGAGTCAATCTTATTTTAGAGCACTATTCCAAGAAAGCCAAGTCTTAATTTGTTATAAATAGCCCACTATTACATAGAAATTAATACTTCCACTGCCCCAAAGTAAGCTTATGGACTTCTTTAGGAGATATTGTTAACTAGCATCTAAGTGTAAGACAATTGTACTGGCTTTATCTTGTCTGATTCTGGAAAGAGCACACAATTTCTTCTCCCTTTCCATTTATTTCCTTTTCATTTAGGAATGATAGAACTACCTACACATTATAGCATGATGGGACTTTGATCTAAGGGCTAGGTTTTAGCCCAAAATGCAATCAGGTTTTCATAGGATCAGTCCCTTTAGAGGGCATCTAGTTGAACTTCTCCCTGACAAGAATCTCCTTTTCAACAAGTGGTCATCTCTAGTCTATACTTGAAGATATCTCATGCTCATTTTTTATAACTAGTGGTTTAGAGGCTTTTCTTCACATTGAGCCCAATATGCTGTTTCTCTGAAACTGGTTCTAGTCGCTGAGGCTGAGCAGAAAAAATTCTAATCCATCTTGTAATTGATAGCCTTTAAAAATTTGAAAACAGCTACCATTTTCTCCTTGAATTTTTTCATTTTTAAGTATCCAATTTCTTTCAACTGATCTTTATATAGATACAGATACAAATATCTATATTCATCATTCTACCTCTCTTTTCTGGTAGCAACCTTCCATGCCAATGTATTAGTGTCCTTGTTAAATTGTAGCATCAAGAACTGAATCCTGTACTCTAGATATGTTCTAACTAGGGTAGAGAAAAGTAGGACTATTTTTTCTGTGTTCTGGAGATACCCCACAAACTCAATTTCTTTTTCAACTCCTTGTTCTTTGCCTTCTACCCATACTAATGATTATATTTCTAATGTCATTAATAACTTCCTTATTTAATCCAAAAGAATTATCTCAGTTTTCAATTTCCTTGAGCTTTCCTTATCTTTTCCAATTACTGATAATCTCCTGTTTCTTAATATAATCTTACCCTCAATCAGATTCTAAGACACTTCCTTCTTACTCTCTAATCACTTCTATGTTCCCCTTGCTTTCCTGTGATGAACTCCTTATTCTTTATCCAGCTCCTCAGTACTGTCCATGTACAAGACTGTTTTCAGTTGTCTTTTATTCTCCCTCTAAAACCCATTCATTCCAATAACCTCACCTATCATTTCTACCCAAATGACTTTAAAAAACGTATTTCTAGTCCCAATCTTTCTCCCAAGTTCAGATAATTGAATCAACACTTTTTCACATAGATGTTAAACTAGCCCTTCAGATTTAACCTGTTGCAAACCAATCTTACTATCTTCTCCCTCCTACCAAAAATTGATCACTATATTGACATCCCTGTTTTAGAGAATGGATATCATTTATCTAGCCATTTGTCTTTAACAAACCTTGGTGTTAATTTTGGCTTTTGCAATATGTCCAATGAATTTCCAGTATGTCCCATGAATTATCTGTTTTTGTCAGCTCTATATCTTACATTCCAAGAAAATCAGATTTTGAGAATTGAAAGAAGTATTATAATCCAAACCATACATAAAAAAACTTCTATCTTATAGTATAGCTGCAAGTGATTATCTGGCCATAAGGGAAAGCAAATTTAATCCTTCTTACATAGGGTAGCCCTTCACATTGCCACTGAGTCTTTTAGTCTTTTCAGACCAAATAATCTCAGTGTTCAATCAGCTTTCATAACCATTCCTCACAATATCATCAACTCAAAGGTCTTCACATCCTTGTTGCCCTCTCCTCTCCTCTTTAATCCATCCTTCATATTGTTACCAGATGGATCTTCCTTATCTATAATCTTCAGTGGCTTGGTGTTGCTTTCCTTTTTTCTTGATATTAGAGGCTTTCTTCAAACTCTCAACTCCCTGTCTGATCAGACTTACTTCCCATTATCCCTTGACTTATCCACCAGAGCAGACTATGATACCCAAGGATGCTCTGTGTTATATAACTTCTGTGCCTTTGCTTATGTCGTTCACTATATGTAGAATTCCCCTCTCTGCCCTCCCATAGCCACCTTTTAAAATTCTATCCATTCTTTAAAGCTGAACTCTCAAATACCATCTCATCCCTGAAGCCCTTCCTGGTCCTCACCAGTCAATAACTCCCTTTTTAAGAAGCACGTGATAACCAGCTCTTTATGTGTGTATCCTGTATCATCTTAGCAGTGGTTCTTTGTGTATGTCTTGAACCTCTTTCATTTTAGTTTGAAAGCTCTGTCACAGCAAAGACTGACTTACCTAACCTTACTGCTTCCCATAGTGCTTAGCCTAAGTGCTGAATGTATGCTTAAAATTGATTTTAAGGAAAAGTTGTCAAGTTTCCACTTCACATGATCTAAAGAGTCAGGCCCAATATTCTGTTGGCTAGTATTCCTTCATTTTTCCATTTCAAAGGGAGAATGCTGGTAGCTTTTAGAAAGCTGTTCTGTCTCAAAGCATACGGTACCAGCATAAGGTTCATTAGGCTAGTTACATGCAGCAAGACTGTGAGTGAGGCAATGCATAAGCCATAGGCTCAATTCTTTGGCTGTTTCTATTTTTGAACCAGAGGATGAACAGAGAGAAAAGTCGGTCTCCCATCATACTGTCCAGCAGCTGATTGTGGAGAAGGAGCAAGCCTTGTCTGACCTCAACTCGGTGGAAAAATCTTTAGCTGATCTTTTTAGGAGATATGAAAAGATGAAAGAGGTCCTGGAGGGGTTCCGCAAGGTAGGTTTCAGGAATTGGTACTTGTAGCTCTTAGCATTATTTGTTCAGTGAGCAGATGCTGAGTTCTCCTTATCTCAATCTTATTTTCTAGTGGACATGGGGAATTGTGTGAGAATGTGCTCACAAGGGGCAGCCAGGTGGTGCAGTGGATAGAGCATCAGCCCTAAAGTCAGGAAGACCTGAGTTCAAATGTGATCCCAGACACTTAAAACTTCCTAGCTGTGTGACCCTGGGCAAGTCACTTAACTCCAATTGCCTCAGGGGAAAAAAACAGCAAATAGAACCAGTGTCGTGATCATAATATAAATGAAAAAAAAAAGAATATGCTCACAGAGTATAGGATCATAGATTTAGAGACCTTTCATTTGACACATGAGGACATCAAGGCACAGAGGGGTTCAATAAATCTCCCAGGACTGTTCAGTTATTATGCATCTGAGGGGAGAATTGAAACCAGGTGTTCTGACTTTAAGTGCAACTCTGTCCACTCTGCCACATTTGAGTCCTGAGCTGATGTTCTGTCTTCAATCAGAAGTCTTGGTTTGAATTCTGTCCTTGACATTTGCTACTTGTGTGTGAGCCTCAGTTTCTCTCCCATGAAATAAGGGATACAAGTAATGGAAACTTTCTCACAGGACTGCATGAGACTCCAATGAGACAACGTACTTAAAACATTTGCAAATCTTTAGTTGCTGTGTACACTTAGTTCAGCTACTGGGGACTATGTGCAGGAAGGACTAAAGTGAAGAGAAAAGTGTTCGAAATGATTTGTGTTAAGAAAAATAATGAGTTACTAGATGTTTCAGGGAAACACTTTTGAAAAAAAACAGTCAAATGTGGGTTAAAATTAGCCACAGAACTATGGAGTCAAGTGGTTTTGTTTCTGCTGGGGGGAGTGAGGTCTCCAAGTTATTCTTCAAGCTTGTGGAATTCTTTCTGCCTCTGGGATCTGATATCATTTTCCTTCCTTATGTTAGAATGAAGAAGTGCTAAAGAAATGTGCTCAGGAGTATCTATCCCGCGTGAAAAAAGAGGAGCAGAGGTACCAGGCACTTAAAGTACATGCAGAGGAAAAACTGGACAGGTAAATTTCTTTTCAGCATGTTATCTATCCTTCATTCTTTGCTCTCTCTCACCTCCCTATGTCCAGTCAGTAGCCAGGTCCTTTTGTTTGTTCTTTTGAACCTTCTCTGTCTCT
The DNA here is from genome assembly GCA_023553655.1 of Myrmecobius fasciatus. NCBI lineage: Eukaryota > Metazoa > Chordata > Mammalia > Dasyuromorphia > Myrmecobiidae > Myrmecobius > Myrmecobius fasciatus. The sequence continues at coordinate 340,480 of JAJPUD010001778.1, read as the reverse complement.
GTCTCTCTGTCTGTATTTCCCTCTCTCCCTTACTTTCCCTCCCTCATTTTCCCTCCCTCCTTCCTTTCCTCCTTTTCTCACTCCTCTGTGTCTCTGTCTCTGTCTCTGTCTCTCTCTTTCTATGTGTGTGTCTCTATTTCCCTCCTTCCCTCCCTCTCTCTCCCTTTCTCTCTCTCTATTTCTCTCTCTCTTTATTTCTTCCTCTCTCTCTGTCTTTTTATTTCTTTCTCTCTCTGTCTCTCTCTTGTTCCCACTCTCTCTCTCCTTTACTTTTAATAATGAGAAATTAAAAACAAAATATATATATCCAATCACCAGAAAACAGCTGGATAAATTATAGTGCTGTTGTCCTATTAAAATATACAATGTAAATATTTTTTAAAAAAACTTATACAAAGTCATGTAGAGCAAACAGTTAACTGGAGGGGGAGAAGAGAAAGGTTTTGACTCTCTTTATGACACAGTTGATCTGGATGGAACATGTCTGACCCAATATGGTTATTTTTATATTGAGATCACAGATGTAATGTTTGTTAAACCTAATGCAATTGTGGATTTTAGTGAAACCAGTTTCAATAAAGGGTAACTGAGTCACAAATATATGTACCTTCTTTATGAACTGTCTCTTGAATATGTCCCTTTCTGTCCCCTGACACTATCACCAGCCTGATGCAGGTCCTCCTCACCTAAGTGATTACAGTAGCCTGCTGGTGGGTCTCCCTGTTTTAAGTCTTCCCACTGCAATCTCTTCCATTTAGTTGTCATATAGATCTTCCTAAAACATAGGTCTGACCATCTAATTTTTTTTATTTAGTAATCTTCAAGGACTCCCTATCACTGAAATATAAATCAAATATAAATTCTTTGTTTGGCTTTCAAAGCCTTTCACAACCTTTCAATTCCTCTTATCCTTTCTTCCTTGTGATACTGGCCACCTTGCTGTCTCTCCTACAAGAAATAACAAGTCCTGAATCTCAGTATTTTAATGGTCTATCTCCCAAGGCTAGAACATTCTTCCTTTTCATCTCCACCTCTGAGCTTCCCTAGCTTCCTTCAAATCTCAGCTATAGTCACAAATTCTGACTTTCTTAATTTTAATCTTTAAACCTTCTTTAAACCTTTCTTCTGAGATTCTCTCCAATTTATCCTTTTATATCCTTTGCATATTGTCTCCATCATTAGACTGTGATTGCCTTGAGAAGAGGGATGAATTTTTTTTTGCTTTTTTTGATCCCTGGTACTTAGTCCAGTGCCTACCAAAAGTAAGAGGTAAATAAAAAATAATTGACTGACTGTTTTGAGTTTTTATAAAAAATATTGAAATCCTTTATAGTATAGATTTACTAACTTATCTACATAAATTTATTAAAACATTCATGTCAAAGGGGTTTTTGCTTTTGCTTTTAAAGATAAAAACTGGTAATTTAATTTTCTTGTGGAAATCCAACAACAACAAATCAACATGACTAAAGAAGGGATAGCGTTCAGATCCCTGGATGGGCAGAAATAAACTCCACATACATATGCATAAATGTGGGTAAACATAACTTCCTAGATTGAATAAATTATTGGATGCATGTGTAAACATATTTTCTTTGATAGAACAAATTAGCAAAGTATATTAAAAGAAAATCCATGGGAATATTTATCTTGCTCTATGAAATTTAAACCTTTTACAGACAGCTTTCTTAGTTTGTAATATTAATCTGTCTGGTCCATGCATGTGATTTGGGAGATGAGAAAGTAGAGAGAACCTCCCAGAAAACCAACTAACATATACTTGGTTTGAAAGGAAAGTGATTTTTCCTATTGAATAAAAAACAAGTTTTCTTCTTAACTCAGTATCTGAGGTTGTCTCTCAAAAAATTTCTAGGATTTTTGAAAGTCAAGTTTTAGGAATAGCATTTGCTTTTTCTAATATCTAGTTTCCTTTTTTATTAAAACTTTTTATTTATAAAATATATGCATTGGTAATTTTTCAGCATTGACCCTTGCAAAACCTTCTGTTCCAAATTTTGCCCTCCTTCTTCCACCCTCTCCTCTAGATGGCAGATAGGCCAATACATGTTAAATATGTTACAATGTATGTTAAATCCAATATATGTATACATAGTTATACAGTTATCTTGCTGCATAAGAAAAATTGGCTCAAGAAGGGGAAAAAACTGAGCAAGAAAACAAAATGCAAGCATCAACAGAAAGCTTAAAATGCTTTGTATGTTGTGGTCCACACTCAGTTCCCATGGTCCTCTCTGTGGGTGTAGATGGCTCTCTTTTCATCACTGAACAATTGGAACTGGTTTGAATCATCTCATTGAGGAACATTATTTGCTATGATGATGACTGGCATTAAGAAAAGAAATGTTGCTTTGACATGATAGTTGTCAAAGCATGTAATGAGGGACAAGTCCATGAAGCTTTTAGAATTATAAGAAAATACCAGAAGTAGAGTGGAGATCTTCCCAGACTCCAAATATGCTTAAAAACCACTCAAGAAATTATTTTATCCCTTTTTAAAGGCAGAATATCCAGAAAAGGTGGATATTATAGACTTTTGGAATATTGAGATAGTATCAATGCCATTTTGCCCCTTTCTGGCTTGCCTTCTGTTATGATATCTTGGTTGTTATTAATAAGAATCTGTTTAGGACCAGGCAGCCACTCCATCTAAAGTCTCCTTGCTGAATGTTTTCAGAGAAAACTAGGGAGATTACTATAAACTGATGCAGAGTGAAGTGAACAGAAGAAGCAAGAGAACAATATACACAATAACAACAACATTGTAAAAATGAACAATTGGGAAAGAATTAAAAACTCTGGTCAACTCTATATATAATAATGGATATCCTATTTCTTGCCTTCTTAATGAGAGAGGGGGTGGAAATAGGAAGAGAATGTGGAACTAAAAATAAAAGTTAAATGAAAAAAATTTAAATAAAGAAAAAGTTGCTCAACATGGGCATCAACCACAATTCCAGAGAACAGCTACTGAAGAATTCTACCTATCTCTTAACAGAGGGGCTTTATTAGGAGGTGGCTAGAATTCTTTAATAGTTGTTCTCTGCAATTTAAAGTAGTTAGTACAGAAGGCCCTTATAAATTTTGCATCTTTCTTTTTACTAACTTGTAACTGAAATTTAACATTTTCTTTAGTTACTGAAAAGCTGTATTCTGAGTAGGGTTCATCGGCTTCACCAGATGAACAAGAGGTTCCACAGAACAAAAAGATGCTGTGATCTAGTTTAACACTCTCACTTTATCTTTATAGTTGAAGAAACAGGTCCAATCAAGTTAAATGACTTTGCCAATGCCATGCAGATACTGAACCTAGTTCTTCAGACTCTCAATCCAGAATTTCATTATTATCATGATAGACTTTTTCCAGTAGGGTGACACCCCAGGAAATTTCCCAGAAGCCTTTATTTTATATGGTTATAGCACTGGCAGATTTATTAGCTTGCCTAGGGTCATACAGCTAATACTTCCTGAATTCAAGCCCAACTCTTAATTCACTTCACTCTGTAGGCTTTTGGTAATATCATATAATAAACATAATATAATATAGGATTGAATTGAATTATAGAATGATAGAAAGGAAAGTAGAATATTAAAGTTTCCTTAAAGCATAATATTCATCTGTCTGATGATATATTTCTCCAGAGCTAATGCTGAGATTGCTCAAGTCCGAGGAAAAGCTCAGCAGGAACAAGCAGCCTATCAAGCCAGCCTTCGAAAAGAGCAGTTGAAAGTAGATGCTCTAGAAAGAACACTGGAACAAAAGGTAATTTATTAAGTAACTTCGTTGTCTTCCCAAAGTAAAGCCTCCTTGGAGATGTGGTGTTTGTCAGTCAATAAGAGATAATGTGATTGCCTCCTTCTGCTTATCCTTAAATATGGCCATGGCCAAGTGAAAAAAAATCATCATTCCCCATAATGGTTTGACTTGCTGGGTCTGAGTCTGTACCCTTGCTGCCTCCCCACTTAACTCATCGGGTCCTTGGAACGCCAATGTCTCTTTTGGCAGTAAATTTCCTGATGTCATGAGACTTTAATTCTCTGGTAACTTCAACTCTACTCTTAAGTGGAGAGTGTCAAAATTACCAAAAGGATAAAAAACTTCCCATTGTAATAACAATGAGCATGAAGTACGTCATTTAGTCTTTTAGACCAGAAGTCATAAATTCAACCAACAACCTTAGCCATGGACTATGAAGCCGAAATGGCATTTAAAAGTCCCTTAATTATGTCATATAAGAGTTCTTAATCTGGGATCCATGGATAGATTTCAGGTTATCTCTGAATATGATGAGAAAAAAATTACATCTTTCTTTCTCTTTTTTTAAACTAACTTGTAACTGAAGTTTAGCATTTTCTTTAGTTACTTAAAAGCTGTATTCTGAGCAGGGGTCCATCAGCTTCACCAGACAGACACAAGGGTCCATGGCACAAAAAGAGTTAAGACCTCTGGTCTACTCTAATGCTCTCATTTTACAAATGAAGAATCAGGTCCAATTAAATTAAATGACTTTGCCAATGCCACACAGATATTGAATCTATTCTTCGGATTCTCAATCCAGAATTTCCTTATATCATCATATACTTTCCCATTATGGGGACACCCAAGGAAATTTCCTAGAAACCTTTGTTTTTCCAGCTGGCCTTAGAGAGAACAGGCCTACTTATCTGTGTGCCCATTAATTTGAATTCTGTGCTTGAAGATATCAGCATTCTAACATTTCTTCCAAGGCTTTCCAAAGTTGCCTCTGTAAGATACCCAGGAAATATTTATTTTGAGAGTCTCAATTCCTTATGTTCTTTAGGGCAAAAGATCCTAAGCTAGAGTTGGTGAACTTGTTTACACACACACACACACACACACACACACTCTAACAGGTGTGTGTGTGTATACTTCAATACTTTGTAATTTTATGCACTTTATTTAAAAATGTTCTTCTGAGGAGGGATTCTTAGGTTTTACTAGACTACCAAGGAGATCTATGACATAAACAAAGGTTAAGCTTTGAAATGAAGGCAAGAGATCCCAATGAAGTTAAAAGTGTAAATTCAGTTCCTCATTTATTTTATGAAGGAATGAGGGTGAACCAAGACAAAGAACTGTCTTTGACAACAACCAAATACTATTTAACTTTTAATGATATAATGGCAAAAATCTTGGTCTGAGAGTCTTTGCTCTAATTTATAATCCAGTGATAATCATCTATGGGGCTTTTGGCAGCTTGTTTCAATTCTCTGGTCCAAAGTTCCTCATTTGTGGAATGAGAAACTGAACAACAGAATGTTTAATGTCTCTTTGAACTATGGGAAAAATATCTATCATTCTTTCATGATACTTAATTTCATTACATCATTTTAACCTATTGTTTTATAATAAGTTACTCCTTTTATACATTCAAACAACCAGAAAATTGAGACTAATCTTTTTCACATTTCATTCATCAGTTTTTATAAAGAAAGAGACATATCAAACACATAAACTGATGTGTTGGGCACATTTAAAGTCACCATCACTAGAGCATGTTACAGGGTGCATAAAGACAGCCTCCTAAAATAGGAACATGCTTTGGAAAAATACTGTCAGTTGTTTTGTATTTACATAAAGAACTTCAGTATGACCCAGTAGTGTGTCAACAGTCACTATACCTTGTTTATATATAGTAAGCACTTAATAAATATTTGTTGAATAAGTCTTATTTTAAGATTATGTGATGAAAAAATATACTCCTTAATCACAAAGAGTTTAACGTATTGAATAGGAATGTCTAGGCTTTATTACATAAATACTGGTAGACATCTATTGAATGATTACTTCATGTTGATATAATTATTCTAAAATGTTCTTTCTTATGAAGTCTAACCAAAAAAGTCCAGCTGTTTCTAGGGCCACTTGTAGGCAGAGATGATTTTTTAAAAATTAACTATCAGGTGAAAGCAGATGCTTCTCTTCCCTATTGTGCTTCATAGCCCACCTTTTTAAACTCATTTTAAGATCTGTGATATTGTTGATGAAAAAGAGAAGAGAATAAGCATGTATTAAATGCCTACTATGTAAAGCACTGTGCTAAGTGCTTTACAAATATCTCATTTGATCCTTACAACAGTTCTGCAAGGGAGATGCCATTGTTATCCCAATTTTACAGTTTATATACAGTTGATGAGACAGAGGCAGACAGAAGCTAAGTGATTTGGCCAGGATCACATATCTAGTAATTGTTTGAGGGTGAATTTGAACTCTGATCTTCCTGACCGCAGACTCAGTGCTTTAACTATTCAACTACCTAGCTAATGATTTCAGCCAGTGTAGATCATAACTCATCCATATTCAGTACTCACTCTCCAAGACAGAAAATTTGGAATTCCCATGGGATAAAAAAAAACACATCTTTTGGCCAACTTTCTCATTATATGCCCCTCTGAATTTAGCTCATCATCAACTCCATGCTAACGTGAGGCACTGGAATATAAGAGGAGAGCCTCCACATGAAAAGAATGGATAAGTTTTAAGTCTCCTGGGGTCTTATCAGCTTCATCTGGTTAATCAAATACTTGGGAATATGTAGAATGATTCGTTTCTACTTGGGAAGTAGAGGGAGCAAGGGAGAAAAGAATCCCTAATATCTTATCAAGATGTTCAGATAGATAATATATGTGATTTAGTAAAGTGACATAGCCAACTATTAATGCAGGTTATTGTTATCAGTAATCCCTCTGGTACAAGGCACATTTCACTCAAAATGTTTCCAAATAATCAGAATTGTCACTGATGGTTGAACTGGGTACCTCCCACTGAGATTTATTATAATCCAGTTACTTAGATAAATTGTTTGTGGGAAGATTTGCACTTAATTGACTTTTGAATGACAACAGATTTTTAATTTATAATGTTATCTAGAAAGCTTAGCCTGAGATTTTTTTGTTGGTTTTTTTTCCCTTTTGAGATAGAGAGAAGAGGAAGTTTCTTATGTTTTTTTTGTTTGTTTATGAAAACATAGGATTATTTTGGCTGGGGGGCTATTGAAGTTTCTGTCAGTAATTAGTGTATAATTTTAAATGCTTAGGGAAAAAAATCTAACAAACTAAGGACTCAAATGCCATTTTAGTTTCCTTCTATAATCTAATGTACATTAGAGTTTAGAATCTCAATTCAGCAATCATAATTTGTTGCATTTTCTCATGTCTGGATCCAGCAGAAATAGTGCTATGCATAAGTCTACATGGAGTCTCTTACAGCTTTATTTTCTGTTATTTCTCAGAAATGCTTGCTAGCATGAATTAACTCCACCCTTATATTCCACATATATCAGACAAGTAATTCTAGGGATCTGCAGAGCATAGTGGATGAGAAGTATTTTAGGAGGAATATTTTACTACAATTAATAGTCTCTTTCTTTCCTACTTTCAGAATAAAGAAATAGAAGAACTTACCAAGATTTGTGATGAACTCATTGCCAAAATGGGAAAAAGCTAACTTTGAACCAAATTTTTGGACTACACTATTGAGTGCAATATGACCATTGGCACACTGATGTCCATACCTTTATGTGGACAGGTTATATTTTCACTTTTTCGTATGCACTACTGTATTTTCTTTCTAAATAAGGTTGATTTAAATGTATGCAGTTCTCAGAAGACTATCAGAAGTTCTTGCTATCGTTTGCATTTTCATAGTATAATTCATAGCAAGTTGATCTCAGAGTTCCTGTATCAGGGAGATTGTCAAATTCTCTAATAAATGACAAATTGCTGATCCTAGCTTATCCCTTTGTACATGAGTTCCCATGTTGGGTGTCTTTTGGATTTAATATGAACACATATAACTTTGCATGGGGACTCTTGCCTTAAGGAGTGTAAACTTGATCCGCATTTGCTGATTTGTTTTAAAAAAAGAAAAGAAAAAGAAAAATGCATGTTTCAAATAAAATTCTCTATTGTAAATAAATTTTTTTCTTTGAAACTTCGAAACAAGTGTGGCTATGTTTTATCCTCTATGAAGACATTTTCTGCTAAGCTCCCTTCTCCCTTCTCCCTTCTGATATACTGAAAAAACAGTAGAAAAGAGGTAGATTGCTTTTTTAAAGGAAGGAGAGTAAACTAGATTTCAAAAATTCTTTCAGGCTTCTTAGGATATGAGGATGAGAGTTCTTTTAATTTAGTATTCATTTGTCTATCTGTAGCTCAAGAGATATCCCTTGGGAGATATGAGAAGTTCTCATGTACCTTGCCTATAATGTGAAGCTACTGGAAAATGCTGAATTCCTGAATTAATCAAAATGGTTTAGATCTTGATAAGAAAAAAGTTTTTGGTTTTTAATATCTAATTTCTTTTTTATTTATTGAAAAAAGACTCTGCCCTTCCTCTAAAAAAATTTCCTTAATTAATAAACATTGTAGTAATAATAACTAACATTTATACAGTGCCTACTATATGCCAGACATTGTACTATAAGTACTTTACAAACATTATCTCATTGTATCCTCACAATAATCCTAAGAAATGGGTGCTATTATTATCTTCATTTTACAGATGAGAAAACTGAGGCAAATAATTAAATGACTTGCCTAGGATCATATAATTAGTAAGTGTCTGGGCTCAGATTGAACTTAGGTCTACCTGACTCTAGGTCTAGCACCTTATCTACTGTATCACTCCTACCTGTATTATAAAATACTTTGCAAACTTTAAGGCACTTCGAATGTCAGTTATTATCAGTATTATTACTTAAATTCATATTAATCTGTGATCTCAATAATGTGGGCAATCCCTCTAATAAAGTGGATCACAGTATATCAATATCTATTCATAATTATTAATAATCCTAAAGCACTTTCTGTCAATTTTAACATGGATTTCAACTTAATGAATTTAATTTTTAATTTTAAGAATGCTAAAAATTTTTTGTACTTTTAATGTTGATTCAATTAATGAGTAATTATTTTTAATAATATTAAAGACTTTTTGGTTTGTTTAATTTAACAATTGAAATATTATGAAAGAACCACAAGTTCTCCGTTCAAAACAGGTACTTTAACTGCCCATATATTTGTCATTATACTCTTTTAATTGTTCCTGGTTCCAAATTATGAATCACCAAGTCAGAAGCTGGTGATTAAACATTTACTTGAGTAGAGGTAGAAGTAATAGGAATGGGCTGGTTGGGGAAGGATGGAGTATAATTACTAGAAATTTTCTTTGATCCTCCAGTTATCAATTTACCTTGTTTTTATTCATCTGGATAGATTGTGAGCTCCCAGTGGGCAGGAAATGTCTTATTTTTTTTCTTTGTATCTTAGCATCCACCAAGTGCCTTGGACATACTGTAGGTGCTTTAACAAATGTTTGTTGGATTAAATTGATTTGAATTCAATTGAAATGAACTGGAATTAAATTGAATTGAAAGAATTGAAATCAGAGGCATTGGGCTCCAGCCCAGCCTGTGGTCTTCAGGGTTGCCTTCTTTTACCAATGGAAGCAGCAGAACGTTGGCCAGTTGTTTTCCTATTTATTAGCTCATCTTTATCTTCAAGATGAAAGCTCATTCATATTGTTGACTCAGGTAGAAGAATTTATTCCTCTGATCCATAGAGTGGAAAATGTCAGCCGCCCTGAATCTCTCTATTTTGTCAGTGAGAAATAAAGAGCTGACCTGTGTGTTGGATGCATTGAGGTGTACAGCTGGTTGGTACCTCAAAAAGAAAAAAATATCTCTGATATTCCAAGGCAATATGGTGCCATCCACGGGTGTTGGACTTGCAATTTGGAGACATCAGTTCTGACTCCTCCCTTGCTTTGTGACCCCAAGGCTTCAGAGTTGCTGCCTTTAACTCTTGCTCTACCTACCTCACAGGGTTGTTGTGAGGAAAGTGTTTTATAAAACTTAAAAGTCTTTAGAAAAGCCACTGCCCAAGAAGGGTTGTATGTACTTTGTCATTTTTTCCTTGAATGATTTTTGTTGAAACTATAGGGGTTTCCCTGACTCTCAGCTACCATTACCAGCTCTTGCAAGATCCTGCCTCACTCTGGAGAGCCACATGTGCATTAGTCCTTATCTTTCCCCTCACCAGCATGGGAGACCACAACACTACACTTGTGTCACATGGACCTCACCACTTATTCAGGCTCCTGAGATGCTCATCCCAAGTTTGACATTTCACCTTTTTTTATAAATGTATTTGTTTCCTTGGTACAATGAGGCAGAGACTCTTGGTTGCTACATAATCTTGGACTAGTTTTTATTTATTTTTGTTTTTGCTGAGGCAATTGGGGTTAAGTGACTTGCCTAGGGTCACACAGCTAGGAAGTGTTAAGTGTCTGAGGCAGATTTGAACTCAGGTTGGACTAGTTATGAACTAATATTATTACATTATATTATATATGACATATATTATATATATATATATCTTAGAAGTATGAACTAAATGGCCACTGGGGATCCCTTATGTTGCTAAAGTTGTGGTTTTAGACAGTTTCACACAGAGAATAAAGCCAAAAAAAATCTATATTCCAATTCCATCTCTAACAAACACTGGCTATGTGTGTGACCCTGGCCAAGTGTTTCCTATCTGGTGTCAAATTCAAATAGAAATAAGGACTAATCGGTATATAAGGATCCCTTCTGATGACATATTGCCTTTAAAAAATGTAATATATTTTATTGTATTTTACATTATTTTCTTAAATATTTCCCAATTTCATTTTAATCAGATATGGGCCCACTTGGGAGAGGGCAGTGCATTTGAAAACTCTAATCTAAGCAGCATGCAAAAACTAAATTGCCAAGAAGGTGCTGAACTGAATTGGTAAAGAGTTTCTTCATCCAAGAGTTTCCTATACATATGAAACCACAAGTGAAATCCCCACCTTCTTTGTCCCTGTGCCTCCCTGTAACCAGTCTGAATTGTGAACTCTAAAGCTTATTTTTTGCCTGTATTCTTGGACTTTGTTCCTGGTTGTGCCTTCCATCCTGAATCAGAGCTGACACTAACCAAGCAGCCTTCATGCTCTTCCTGGCTTGGAGGTGTCTGTCTGTCTACTCAAATGCCCAACTTTGTCCGTGCTTCAGATTTATTCTGAAACCTTTGGTTTGGTCTCACCCCCAGGACTCCTTAGTACCTGAATACCCTTATTTCTCTACAAATAGACCCCTGCAAGTATCTTGCTACCATTCCTTCCATTATCTTAGTCCCAAAGGAGTCATTGACATGATGTTGAAAATTTAAATAAACTAGCTCCCCTCTGTGAAGTCTAGGTCTTAATAAGGTATGTTTTCATGAACATTTCAAAAAGAATTCTTTCAGCTCAAACTGTCCTCTCTAAAGCTGTCTAAAAACCAAGGGACATTGACTATAACTAAGGCTAAGCATAGTTCTGTACAGATCATCTTAAACATGTCCAAAATTGAGTTCATTATCTCTCCTTCAGCCCCCAAATCTGCATCACCTCCTGATATTACTGTGTTATATTTGACAGTTTTGCCCTCAGCTTATTCTTTAAATTTTAATTTTTTTCAATTATCATTTTTTTTCTTCCTCCCATCTTCCCACTCCCCCAAAAGGGAAAAAAAAACCAAACCCACATGTAACGAATCTTCATGGCCAACTAAAATATATCTCATATTAGCCTTATGCAAAAATGGGTGGTCCATTCTTCATTTTTAATCCATCACCTTTCTGTCAAGAGAGGGGTACGTATACAGTCTCACAGCAGAAGACAACATAAATAGGGAAGGAGTGGAAGGGGAAGGTAGTTTTACTCTGGGAGCCGAAGGAATAGCAAAGAGAGTCATTGGGAAATTAAGTAACAATCTTTTCCAAAAAGGGATGAAACATTTGACTTGATCTCTCTGCCCAATGCAAGACATAGTAAACTGGAGTGGGAGAATGAACTATGTTGTGATGTCAGAATGAGTGATATGACAGATGGCCTGTGGAACCAGCTGGGTGGGTTTGAATGTAGTAGGTTAATATAGGCTTACACTTATTTCATGCCCTCTACTTGTTTCCCTTTTAATGAATTCCCGTCCATCTTCTAAAAGCTCAGCTTAAATGAATGACATCTTGATTTTTTATTAAGCCTTTTCTGATTCTACTTCTTTGTACCCTTCTATAATACTTCTATTATTTCTCAAATATTATTGTTATTATTTATGTTTGTATCTTGGTTCTCTGTGATTTTTTTCCCATCCGATTTAATATTTTTTTAATTTTTTTCCACTGTTACATGTAAAACAATTTTTAAAATATTTTTGTTTTTTAACTTTGAATTCCACATTCTCTCCCATCCTCTTCCTCCTGTCTTCACCTCTCATGAAATTATGCAAAACATTTTCATAAAAGTCATGTTGTGAAAGAAAACATCCCCCCCCAAAAAAAAACCTCAAGAAAAAAAATTTTAAAGTATGCTTTAATCTATTTTCACAATCAGTTCTTGGGTATAGCAGCATTTTTCATCAAGAAGTTTTTCAGAGTTGTCTTAGATCATTGTATTGCTGAGAATAACAAAGTTATTTGTAGCTGATTATATATTATTACTGCTACTTTGTATAAAGTACATTTCACTCTGCATGAATTCATGAAAGTCTTTCTAGGTTCCCTGTTCTTCTGTAGGTTCCATGAGGACATAGGTGATTTTGGTAGCCCCCTTAGCATCTTGATGTTCCTGGCATGTAGTAGATACAATCTGCATTGATCTGAATTGAATGGCTAGGGATAAATAGAAAAATAATTTTAATATTTGATTTCCCTCCAGACCCTTCATTCAGAATGAGGGCTTTCCTAGCCAACTTCAGCTCACTTTATATGGGGTGTCCCAAAAGTCAGTATAGTTTAAACTTTAATAGCTTAGACTCTTGGGATACCCCATATCATACTTAGGATGCTGAGTGAAATGAGCAGAACCACGGCAACATCAATATTATACAATGATCAATTCTGATGGGCGTGCCTCTTTCCAACAATGAGATCATTGATACCAGTCCCAATGAGCTTGTGATGAAGAATGCTATCTACACCCAGAGAGAGAACCATGGGAACTGAATGTAGATCACAACAAAACATTTTCACTTTTTTGTTGTTGTTTGCTTGTATTTTGTTTTCTTTCTCATTTTTTTCCTTATTGAATCTGATTTTTCTCGTGCAGCAAGATAATTATATAAATATGTACAATATATTGGATTTAACATATATTTTACCATGTTTAACATTTATTGGATTACTTGCCATCTAGGGGAAGGGGGCAGGGAAATTGGAACACAAGGTTTTGCAAGGGTCAATGTTGAAAAAACATCCTTGCATGTATTTTAAAAATAAAAAGCTTCAGTAAAAAAATAACAAAAAATAAAAATTTATTAGTTTTTGATAGTTTTATCAGATTTTGATTTCCTTTTTTGGGAAGGCAGTTGGGGTTAAATAACTTGCTTAGGATCAAACAGCTAGTATCTGAGATTGGATTTGAACTCAGATCCTCCTGACTTCAGAACTACTGCTATATATGTGTATAGACACACACACACATATATACTCTCTGCATATTCCATAGGGAACACATTTTATTTTCTCCAGTTACTCAAATGTGATATGGAACAAATATTCAATCCAGCAGGATATATTATATAAAAAATAATAATTACAGTCTATTTTTTATAATATGCTTTAATGAACTAGATTAGTGAGTGATCATTAACTTTTAGGCTCAAGTAAGTCCTTATCGTCCTCATGGACTATGAAATATCTTGCCTTGTTTAGCTTATCAATACACCAACTGAGAAAGACATGAGAATTAACTCTAAGAAACGAAGCTGATGGGTTTTTCTGCCTAAAATATTATGTTCCTAGGGGCAGCAGATTGTAACAGTCTTTCCACATTTTTGCAGTAGTTTACTAGGGCAGAAGTGTGATTGAATAGAAATATTATATTTGGGTAATAAAGCTTTAAAGAAAATCCAACTAACACACTCTCTCTGTCTCTCTGTCTCTCTCTTTCTCTGTCTCTCTCTGTCTCTCTCTCTCTTTGTGTATATATGTATATATATACACACATATACATACATATACATATATATCAGAAGTTCACAATTTTATATTCAATTCCTTTTCTTTGCATGTGAAATATTTGTGTCTGTTGATATGTTAAAAGCATAATAGAAATTATTTTAAAATAAGAAAATGCAATTATCTTTATCTGCTCTCCCTAAAAGGAAAAAATTGAGTAGTTTTTGCCTAATATGCAGATTTGTATAAGCTCAGCCACCAGAGATGTAGATTATTTCCACATTTTAGGCAAAGCACATTTTTCAGAACAGCTCTTATGATGTGGTTCAATGAGCAAGCTACCTCCTCCAGTGCCATGGTTCCATTAAAAGTTCAGCCACATCTTGTTTACTTGCCATGATTCCCTGCCCTCCCTTGACAGGGCCCAAATCCCAGTTGGCCTGCTGCTCCTGGACAGACCTCCCCAGCAATGTCCTAGTTTTGAGTTTGACACCTTATAGTACAACTTAAGAACTTTACCAGAAACCCTTGCAGCTGTGGAGATAAAGGGGTCTTATTCATTCAACAAACATTTGATATTCAACAAATACTTATTGAAGACCTATGGCAGGCTGAGCACTGTATCAGATGCTAAGGAAATTCAGAATGTTAATCCAAGGGGCAGGAGACCTGATTTAGCTTCACAATCCCAGCTACTAAAATCTCCAATTTTAAGCAAGTTAAATTATTATAGAGTCAAGTCCTTACGTTGTAGGAGAATTGTAAGGACTCCCAGCTCCCATGGGCTTCTTTTACCTCTTTTATGAGAGTAAGGAAGTTTTGCTTCATAATTTCTATGTTCCATTTCATTTTTAAAACTGTACAGGCTTGTGAATTATTTCTGTTCTCTCATCTACTTGAATCACCAAGTGGCCAGCAGGGAGTGCTATTGTGTTCAAGATATATTAGGTCCTCAGATTCCCTGCCTTTTGGTCCATTGGTCATGGGATACTTCCCTCTCTCCATCACTGGCCTTTGGTTTCCCAGTCCAAGTAGTTGGCAAGGCTGAATTATATCTCAGCACTCTTTGAACCCTGCTTTCCATCCTAAGTTTCTGCCTTTTAAGACCAGTTCTTGATTCCTAGGAGAGTGGATAAAGCACAAAAGAAAGAAGCACAAAAAATGTACAGGGTTTAACAAAGAGCAACCATATAAATCTAATTAGTTAATGTTGATCCTATATACTAAGTTATTAACAGGTAATCAAGTCAACAGCACGTATTAAGAACTTATTAATGTGCCAAGTTCTGTGCTTAATACTGGGACTACAAAAGCAAAATCAATTTCTACCCTCAGGATTCCTGCAGTCTAATTGGGAGAGATAACATGTAAATGTATAGAATAAATTGGGGATAATCACAGAAGGAAGACAAAGCATTAAAGGAGTTCAGGATGAACTTTTAACTAAACACTGAAGGAAGCCAGAGATAACAGCAGGTGGAAGTAAAGCCTTCCAGGAATAGAGTACAGATAGTGAAAATTCAGAGTCATCTCGAGTGAGGAAGGATAAGTAGATTAGTGTTACTGATTAACAGAGTATGTTTAGGGAAATAAGTTGTAAGAAGACTGGAAAGAAAAGACCTTTAAAATATAACTTAAAATTAAAACTTTAATCTTGAAACTTTTAAGTTTAAAAAACTTTTTATAATTTTAATTTTGAAGTTTAAATTATAATTTTACTTAAAAAAATTAAACTAAAGCTTAAAACTTAATTTAATATTTCAAAATTAAATTTAAATATTAATTTTTAATTTTACATTTTAATTGAAAAATTAAAATTTGATTTAAATTTTTTTTTAAAATTAAGGAATGAATTGGGCAGCTAGGTGGTACAAACTCAACTTCCTGAATTCAAATCTGGTGTTAGCACTTAATAGCTACGTGACTCTGTCACTTAATCCTGTTTGCCTCAGTTTCTTTATCTGTAAAATAAGCTGGAGAAAGAAATGGTAAACTGTCCCAGTACCAAGAAAATCCCAAAAGAGGTCACAAAGGGGTACATGAATCAAAACAATTGTACAAGAGGGATAGACTAGAAAGCACCTGGGTTAGGAAGGATTTTAAAGCCAAACAGTATTTTTCATTTGATTCTGGAGCTTATTGGGGAGTAATTGGAATTTATTGAATAGGCAACTGAAACAAACAGATATGCATTTTAAGAAGATCATTTTAATAGCTGGATTCTGTGGTGTCAAGGCAAAAAGATCAAATTGAAAACTATTGCAATGGTAGATTTCAGTGTCAGATGACAAAAGGGGCTGTCTGGGAGCAGATGGGAAAGCAGAAATGACAGAACTTTAGGACAGATTGGAACATGAGAAATAAAAAGTTGAGGATGATCTTTAATTTGTGAGTCTGGGTGACTGGGAAGATGGTGGTCCCTTTAACAGTAACAAGGAAGTCAAGAAGAGGGGAAGATTTGGGGAGAAAATAATGAGTTCAATTTGGGATATTGTGAGTTTTAAGGATGTCTTCAGTATATCCAGGGCTTCAGTTCAAGATGTCCAATAAGTTTCATTTGCCCAGTTTCCACCACTCTCACCTAAAACCCTTCCTTTTTTTCCTTGATTTATCTTTATAGTCACATAAAATCAAGGCTTACAAACTTGTTAGCTTTTTTTCCTTTTAATCACCTAGGCTAGCTTCTCTTTGAGGTCCCACTCTTTCTATCGAAAAGCAATTTGACATCATGGAAAATACTGGTCTTGGAGCCAGAAAATCTGCTTCTAAGCCTGGTCCTATCTTATAATACCTATGTACTTCAATACAAATTCTTAACTTTCCTGATCTCAGTTACTCATTGAAATGTGGGGATTATGAAGGGAAGGAGAAAGATGGGTTAGACTAGATTATGTTCAAGGTCCCAATCTATGAAACTATAAATTTCATTATCTGTGCCACCATAGACAAGAATCTTAAGAAAACAAGCATTTATTAAATTTTGATATTTGCTAAGTTGTTTTACAAATATTATCTCATTTGATCCTCACAACAACCATGAGAGTGGGGTGGGGATGTGCTATTATATCTTCATTTTGTACTTGAGGAAACTGAGGCAGGCAGAGGTTAAGTGGCTTGTCCAGGATCACATGGCTAGTAAGCATCCAAATCTAATGTGAACTCAGTTTCCTGATTTCAGCCCCAGTCCTGTAACCACTAAACCTCAAATTTAGCTTCTCTGAACTTCAGTTACCTCTTTTATAAAATGGAAATACTAGTAATATTTGTACCACCTATCCCATGGAGTTCTTTGCATCCCTAGTCCTGTGCAATCAATCAATCAATCAATGAGCATTTATTAAGCACCTACTATGTGCCAAGCACTCTTATGGTGTTAGATATATAAAAACAACAGTGAAATAGCCCCTCTCAAGAAGAAGCATATTCAATGCTTTAAAAAAAATGCTTCTGGGGCAGCTAGGTGGCGCAGTGGATAGAGCACCAGCCTTGAAGTCAGGAGGACCTGGGTTCAAATCTGGTCTCAGACACTTCCTAGCTGTGTGACCCTGGGCAAGTCACTTAACCCCAATTGCCTTAGCAAAAAGAAAAAAAAAATGCTTCTTAGATTAGATTGCATTGGAAAGCTCTTTGTAATCTGGAAAGTACCTTATGAATATGTTACCAACAGTGCTTTTTTATGGCAGGAGACAGAGTCAAATTTCCCTGATCCATCCTCTTTAGAGCTCTCCCCTTTTATTTATTAGTATTTTATTTTTCCAAATACATGTAAAGGGAGTTTTCAACATTTATTTTTATAAAACTTTGTACTCTAATTTTTCCTTCCTTCTTCCCTTATCTCCTCCCTCCCCAAGACAACAAGCAATCTGATAAAGGTTAAATGTGTGCAATCCTTTTAAACATATTTCCAGATTTGTCATATTCTTCAAGAATATCAGACCAAAAAGGGAAAAAATGTCAGGAAAAAAGCAAATAAACAAAAGGCAAAAATACTATACTCTGATCAACATTCCGCCTCTATAATTTTCTCTCTGATTGGGGATGGCACATTTCATCCCAAGTCCCTTGGAATCACCATATTGTTGAGAAAAGCCCCATCCATCACAGTTGATTATCCCATAATCTTGTGTTACTTGGTACAATGTTCTCTTGGTTCTGACCACTTTACTCAGCATCATTTTCATGAGGTGTTTCCAATCTTTTCTGAAATCAGCCTCTTCATCATTTCTTGTAGAACAATAATATTCTATTACTTTCATATGCCATAACTTATTCAGCCATTTCCTAACTGATGGGCATCCACCCAATTCCCAGTTCTTTACCACTACAAAAAAAGTTGTTATAAACATTTTTTAACACAGGTAGTATCCCAGATTATAGATGGAGATTGGCCATGTAGTTCAGCCTTATCTGGAGGTTAACAGAATGGATATCTGAGGGGAAGTCTTTATAGGAAGCATCCCCTTGTCTCAGGCTAAGAAATCACCTTGGGTCGATTCTCCCAGAAGCCCATGACTTTCCTTCCAAGGGGCTGCTGTGTTAGGGAGCAGGGGAAGGTGGTCTTACCTGAACCCAGGACAGGAATTACTTAGAACCTTGCCTACTATCTCCAGGGAGATCACAACTGCCTCCCAGGGAACCAAGGAGACCAACTTACCTCCAACATCGAAGTGGGCAAACAAGGAAGGGCCCTCCATTGTCATGAGCCCCCTGCAAAAAACAGACTTGGAAGGTGGACCATACTTTGATTAAAATTCAACATCTCTGAAAACACATCCTTAGATGCCAACACTATGCCAGCTTCTATTTTTACTCCAATTTACTGATCTCAAATCCAAGGATTCTAGAGCTTGCCAGGGGTAAGTCTCACTTGGTTTTGTTATTCCATTTCAGAGAAAATTAGATCAATAAGAATGGTTCTGGACCTCTAAACATTATTTCCATCACTGATGAACCAGACATGTGTTGCATTATTAGAATTAAATTTTAAAGTGAAACCAGCATCTTTGAAAAGTTAATAGAAAAATAAGGCAAAGTAGGAACAATGAACCATTTTCCTTTTCTCATATGAAGAGGTAGTATAGCCTAGAAAAAGGAAAGTATTCTGGATTTGGGGTCATGTGGAACTGGTCTCAAATGCCAATTCTAACACTAGCTACTTCTATGACTTAAGCTATAAAGGAGAGCATTCTCTCCTTTTTTCATTTTTCTTTTTTTTCCTTTTTTTTCTTTATTAGAGCTTTTTACTGCAAAACATATGTATGGGTAATTCTTCAACACTGACCCTTACAAAGTTTTCCATTACAAATTTTCCCCCCTAGTCCCCACCACTCCCCTAGATGTCAGGAAATCCACTACATGTTAATTATATTAAAATACTTGACAAGTCGAATATATGTATACATATTTCCACACTTATCATTGTTGTGCAAAAAAAAAGTCGGATCTACAAGAAAAAAAATCTGAGAAAGGAAACACAATGCAAGCAAACATCAGTAGAGAACATGAAAATGTTATGTTGTGGTCCATGTTTCATGTCCCTCTCTCTGGGTGTATATGGCTTTCTTCACTGAACAATTGGAACTGGTTTGAAGCATTCATTCTTTCCTTTTTCTTTTGCTCCTTTCTTTTTCTCCCATATCCAGATTTCACTAGGGCTCTGATCATAGGTAAATCAAAACTTATCAATGCTCTAACTTTCTTATCTGTAAAATGAGGATAGAAATTTCTGGGGGCGGAGCCAAGATGGCGCAGTGAAGACACGACTCTCTGTGTCCTCTTCTGACCTTCTCTCAAACCAACAGCAGATTAAGCCTCTGAACTGATTTTTTAAGTCAAAGAACCCAGAAATATTTGGACTAGAAAACATCCTTTGCAGAAGGTACTTTGGAAGAGCTTCATAGCTGGTCTGTTTCAGTTGGGCAGGGGCTTGAGCGTCTGGGAGACAGGGCAGGAAACTGGGTGGGACTCAGCATGGTAGAAACTCTGAACAGCTGGGGAGTGTATCTGAGGCTCTTGGGTCACTGTGCCCTGATTGTGGGCTGGTGCTTTGGCAGATCTGCCTTTTATAAAAGGCAGTTTGTAGCCCATCACAACCGCCAGTCCCAGTCCAGAGAGACCAGCACCGGAAGTCAATCAGCCGAATTGCCCCAGGGAAAATTACCACAGAAACAGAAGAGAGCCCTCACCATAGACAGCTTTTATGGAGAGAAAGAAGGGCAAACCCAGATCCTGAGGTTCCTATAGGCAAAGCAACTCCAGAGGAAGACATCAAGGGAGGCATGAGCTAGTCCCCCTTTCACAAGGCTTTCCTGGAAGACTGCATAAAGAATCTCAAAAGAGAGCTAGATGAGAAATGGGGAAATGAATTGAGATCAGTGCAAGAAGCCTTCCAAAAGAGATATGATAAAGATACCAATTTACTGAAAAACAAAATCGGTGAAATGGAAAAAGTATGCAATGAACAAATTGGCCAGTTACAAAAGGAGCTAAAAAAGGTAATTGAAGAAAATAATACTTTAAAAATTAGAATTGAACAAATGGAAGTGAATGACTCAATAAGACTTCAAGAATCAGTTAAAAAATGAAAAAAAAGAAGAAAATATGTAAAATGATGAGGATATTGCTTCCTCTATTTACCTCCTTCTGTTTCTTTTAACTAAAGTGTTTTGCAAATCTTAAAGCAAATTTTAAACTTGCAGCCTACCAGCCACAGAATTCCACAGTGGGAGAGAATCATATTAATATGTAATTGGAAAATGTGTCACAAAAGAAATAAAAATGTCATACAATATAGATAATGTTAACTTATGATTTTCAATAAGCCTGGCTCAGTGGATAGAGCACTAACTCTGG
This sequence comes from Myrmecobius fasciatus, assembly GCA_023553655.1. Taxonomy (NCBI): domain Eukaryota; kingdom Metazoa; phylum Chordata; class Mammalia; order Dasyuromorphia; family Myrmecobiidae; genus Myrmecobius; species Myrmecobius fasciatus. The sequence goes on along the minus strand of JAJPUD010001778.1, from coordinate 319,624 downwards.
AGTCTAAGGACCTGAGATCAAATCTGGCCTCAGACATTTATTAGTTGTGTGACCCATGAAATTGTTGCCTACAAGAAAATAAAAGACAACCGAAGTCAATAAGAGGCTTACAAGGATCCGTTTCTGTTTGAATTTGACATTCTAATTAAGTGCTGTGTAAAAGTGTGTTGTCATCTTTATTCCTTGCTCTATAAAACCTAGGGAAATCAGTTTTAGGAGATACAAGATATTTAACATTTTGCTGAAGTTACATCTGTATTGGTAAGACCTACAACTCGATTTGTCACTCAGTTGAAAGAGGAAGACAAGACTAAAACATGAGAGAAAGGGAGGTCCATTAGGCAAAGGTGGAGAAAGGGAGAAAGCCCTAGTTGACCTGCATATTTGGACATACCAGTTCTATAAGCCCTTATGAACTTTGTAATTTATATGTTTCCCAGGATACAAAGCCATATGGGATATTCTTTTTTTTTTTTAGTGTCACAGGTCCCATTGGAAGTCACTCTGATGAGAAGCTTATGAACCCCTGCTCATAATATTTTAAATTCATAAGATAAAAATATATAGAATTATAAAAGAAATCAATGATATTGAAATACAATGAACAAAAAAAATTTTTTTTAATCACATGTTCATGGACCTGGGTTAAAAATCTCTGTTCTAGAGAATGGAGAATCCTCTAGTTTTACAGGTTAAAAAACTGAGACCCAGAGAAGTTAACTGACCCAATCACACTGTTATTTTCATATACACTGAAATGTATGTTTTCCTGTGGGGAAGATATAGGGAAATACTCTGAAAGAATGGCTAAATCTCTTTTCAGAGACAGGATTTAGCTGAGGAATGAAAGAACAAGCAGTGTCATTTCATGAGTAACTATGTCCCAGGGCTTATTGGCAGACAAAAAGAATAGAGTTATCAGTTGCATAATATGAACCTCCTAACATTTAGTCTCCTAAAGCTCAACCTGCATAAAAACTGTTGATTCTATAAAGTTTTCTATCAAGATGTCTTCTGCTTCATGAGTGAGAACATAGTGAGGACTTCCTAGCCTAGAGTTTATGCTTGTTATGGTCCTCTCTCCACTGACTCTTGAGTGGAATTAAAATATGTTGCTCTTAAACTGGTAAAGGATGGCCATAATTCAGCAAAAATTAATGGCTAAAGAGAAGAGTGGCTCTGATAGAAACATACATTTAATTTTAATTATTCTCTTGCTTCTACTTGTAACAGTTAATGTAGATATATCTCTAACTTGCTCTGGGAGAAAATTCACAGGAAACAGAATCCATGCAAAGAAAGCCTTTGGGAATTTTGTATCAACTTTGCCTCTCTTCCATCTTACAGGTCCTTGTCCATACTCTTTCATAACACTTTGAGAAAATCACATCCATGGAGAAAATGTTGAGCCAGGTATGTAGATCAGTGTCCTGGAAAAATCCAGGAAATCATGACCCAGAAAATAAGTGATTTGCAAAAGTAATACTTGGGTGCGTATTTCACCAGGAAATTGTTTTCAAGTCCTATTCACAGTTACTTCCCACAGTGTTTTCTATACAAATAATCTCATCTTTAAAGGGTGAATTTTTCTAAACTCCTACTAAAAATATGTCTTTTCTGGCTTATATAGCAAACCTTTTCCTGACTTTTTGACTAATGATGTTCTTATCTTAGATTATGTGTTACTTTGGGGCTTAAAGGCATCTGTCCCCTGACTATAAAACTTTTACTTTTTTAAAAAGGTAATTTACCATTTATTTTCTTCCTTAAGGATTAAAGGGGTTTTTTTAGATAGGTTTTTTTTTGTTTTTACATCACATTCTTTTCCAAATATATTCCTAGCCCTGCAAGCCTTCTCTTGCAATAAAAAAAGAAATAGCAAGAAAAGGGGGGAAAATAGTTCAGAAAAACCAACGAATGCATCAATCATGTCTGACAGTAGTCTCTCACCTCTGCAATGAAGTGAGGTGGAATACATTTTCTCAACTCTCCCCTGGAACCAAATTTTGTCATTTGTATGATTTTAAGTCACTGTATATAATATAGCTCTGCTTTTCCTTATTCCATTCTATGTAAGTTCATGTTTTCTCATGGCCTTTTTTTTTTTTTTTTTTTTTTTTGGTGAGGCGATTGGGGGTAAGTGACTGCTTGAGGTCACACAGCTAGTAAGTGTTAAGTATCTAAGAGTGGATGTGAACTCAGATCCTCCTGACTTCAGAACCAATGCCCCACACTCTGCACCATCTAGCCATCATTTCTTAAGATACAATAGTATTTCATTATACCATGTACCACAATTTGATCAATTCATTGCCCCTACTTGATGGGCACTTATTTTTCAGAAAGTCTTTATTTTCAAGAGATAAATAGGTGTGAGAAGTCATATTTTAATAATGACAGAAGCAAGTTAGAAGCTCCAAACAATAAAAGAGAACTAATAAGATTTTTTGTTTCTTTCTTTGCTTTCTTAGCATCCACCCAGATTGGACCGTAAAATCAATGGATTAAATGATCGTTGGCGCTTCCCAAGAGAACCTTACCTGGGAGACCTTCTGGGGCTCTCCCAGTATTCTAGAGCAACAGGAGTAGACATCAGTGATGAACTGAAGATAATTGACAGGTAGAGAGAATGTAAACATACATTTCCACAGAGAATCCCACTTCTACAAAACATATTTTTAAGTAGCTTGGTCAAACTCTTAAGACTCATATTTGAATTGGGATGAAGGAATTTGTATTTGTCATTTTTGTTGTTAAGGACTCAAGAATAGGGACATATATTTGAGAAATGCTCTAGTCTTGCTATGGAAAATTTAGATATACCTAAGGAAATCCTGATGTAGCTATTTCTTTAAAATTTATTTAGATGGAATGGGAAAGCCCCAGAGTAAAACATTGCAGCTATACTCATCAAAAAAAGACTATTAGCATTATTTTCTAATTTTTTGACACACTAAACTTTGGACACTATAGGATTTTGTAGCAGAGCTAATGTTCAGTGTTCACACAGAAGAGATGTTCTCTTGTAAACATCTGCCTTGTTAGGTTATCAAAACTTAAATTTTATTCTGTTCATACTATGGAGACTCGTTTGAAAAACTGCAGCCACCCTTCTATAAAAGGATGGTAGGATATTGAGCACTAACATCTTTAATATCCCAGGCTCCTCTGCATTTGTCCACCACCCAAGGCTACAGAGAGCTATAGATAGGTTCTCTCATATGAGATATCTATTTCCTTTCGTTTCCAGATATATTTTACCTCCAGGTTCTATCCTTCCCCATTTGCTGATAGATTCTTTAGTTATGACAACCTAAAAAATTGTCTTTAGTCTTGTGTAATTTTCCTTCAACTCTCTAGGTCAATGTGGCAGACCAGGGGCAGGGGATACTAAGATTCACACCAGTTTTAGACTTTCCAAAAACTTTAGCTTAGTTATTAATACTCTAAATAAGAGTTCTTTGTTTAATTAGCAATGAATAGACACTCTACTGGAAGAACTGAATTATTGAAATCTTGTCATTCTTATTAAAATTGAAAGCAACAAGACAACAATAGAAAGTTAACAGCTAAATGGAAAGTTGATTCTTGGGTTCTGATTGGAGAGGTAAATGAAGGAATTGGAGGATTTCATTGATGGAGCACATCCAAGGCCTCTGCTCATTAATATCAAGCAAGATATAAAATTGAGAGACATGTTTGCTTCCATGGTCATGGAAAAGAGACAGCACTGTCCACTTAGAACAACAATTCCTATAGATGGTAAGGTCCTACGGATGCTTCTTGATGAAGATGACATTTCTTTTTTCTAGTTACATGAATCCTCAGAACATTTCAGAGTCTCTTTAGGGATCAGTAACCATTCAGAAAAGTGTGATCCACCAGGAAAAACCTTGCAGTTTGATAAGAAGCATATAATATGATATCCACTAGGCTGTATATCAGATGTTTCAAATGGACAATGCATTGCAACCAGTAAGTGGGGAGGAGGACAGGTGAAGTTTTCTTTGGGAAGTTGGAAAATTCTTTTAATAACTCCCAGGTTCTCCTTGACAAAGGCTCACAACCATTCCATTGTTATTATATGGCTGAGTCATATGGTCTCCAAGTGAAATAAAAACGAGTATCTCAGAGAGAAATGGAAAGATGCGTGGCAGGTAGGAGTACACTGCAACACATAGCAAGGAGCTACAAGGAAGAGAGTAAACGACCTCATCAAATGATCAACAAGGAAGATTCTGAGCTGTTCATATGGTTCGAGTGTGGGAAAACTTAATTGCATTGTTTAAAGCTGTCCTCACACAGCTGAAAAACCAGAATTATTACTTAGAGACAAGATTTTTTTAATGCTTAACTCAGGAACTAGATTGTGCTGACCAGAAACCTTTCAGATCTGAAGATTAATGTAAGGATTTTTCTGCCATAAATCTCAAGCAACCTGTGTGTCTTATTTGGAAACTGCTCTGTGCTGGCTAATCAACTTCCATTTTCTTGCTTTAAAAAAAATCTTATATAATTTGAAACTTTAAATTGATTATGGGAGAAACTTTCTGCTCTTGTTTTTGCCTGATGACTCAATATTTTTTCTGAATTTTGGGGGGTTTTGTTCTCTGTCACATTACAATTAAGGAACTCCTGCTGAGCAGCCTAGGTATTTCACTGTTATCCCCCAATAAGGAGAGAGTCAGGAAGGCCCTCCTAATTTTGGATGAATTCCCTATGGGAGGGACAAGAGCTTAACAGTTGGGTAGGCATGAATGGACTATTTATTCCCTTCATTGAGAGGAACAATAAAGCCCATATCTCATTAATCTCATTAAATTCACATTAATGAGATCTCACATCCATTTGAGTATGTTTACTATGCCAGGTGATGGGGACACAAAAATCAAAAATAACCATCTCTATCCCCAAGCAGCTTACATTGTACAAGAAAGAAATGCTACATGTACAGATAATTGTAATGTGAGGTATGGAATGAGAGACAAAGAAATCAGACAAAGCATTTTAGAAAAAGTTAAGGATGGGAAAAGCACTATCAGCTGTAAAGATGAAGATTTGCTAACCACAGAAAGTAACACCTGAGCTTGGGAAGATAAAGAACTGAATGTCAGAGATGAGGAAGGATTTCATTCCATGCTTGTGGGATGACCTGGAGATGGCATATTAAGGAGCTGCCAGTCATTCAATTTTGTTGTAATGGAGAATATAGGGAAGATAATAATATCAAGTAAATCTGAAAAATTACTTTGAAGGGGCAGCTAGGTGGTGCAATATCTAGAGCACCAGCGCTGAAGTCAGGAAGACCTTAGTTCAAATCTGGCCTCAGACACTTAATACTTCCTACTGTATGACCCTGGGCAAGTCATTTAACCCCAATTGCCTCAGCAAAAAAGCAAAAAAAAATTGAAGTAAGATTCTGATAGGTTTTTAGAAGCAAAGCTAAAAAATTTTTCCTAAAGTTGGTAAGGAGCTCTTGAAAATGTTGTGTAAAGTAGGGGAAGGGGTCTAGTCAAATCTGTGCCTTTTAATATATGTAGAGAAGCAGGGTGAGAAAACTCATTATCAGCTAAGTATTATGTTTCCTCAGAGATACAATGTTTTTTTTTACATAAATGGATCCATGTTTTTTCATTAAGTGTGAAAAGTGGAGCATGGGGAAATCAGAGGGAGCTGGCTGACTGGGAGATGACAGAATTTGTCGGAGGGACTGAGGCACAAAAAATGAAAATAGCTCTTCTTGCTCTTTGACTTTGAATCCTTCCTGACTTTAAAAAAAATAATTTTACTAATCACTTCCCTTACCTCACCCTCTAAAAAGATAATGTGACTCTGCTAACAGATGGGGAAGTAAGGGCCCGGGAGTGGGACACAGGGGAATGACACGGAGTCGCTGAGTAAGGATTGGAGGCAGGAGAAATTGGTTCAAAGTTGGAAATTTGGGCGCATATGCTTTGGTTCCAAATGCAGGGGTCTCTATGTTCTCTCACTTTGCTCCTACAGGCTTTTACATGCCTGTCATCTTAGCTAGGATTAAATTCTCGCTTAGTACCTAGAAATTGTTAGGGATGAGAATTTCTTTTTAGTGACACTAAAATAGTTCACCCTAGGAGTTTAGGTTCTTCAAAAACCCCAACACAAGTAAGAAATCATGTCCCTGCAGCATTTGTGACTTATCAGGAGATACATCAATATATAATAACTCATGTTGTACCTGGGATGCTCTAGTTCAGTAAGTTAGGTTGTAGTTAGTACCTGGGATCATATATTTAATCCTTGAATTCTCCAGTGAGCTTTGTCACAGATTACACCTTTAATCAATCATTGCCAATGGTCTTGAAAACACCTTGACTACAAGGTGAACTGAATGAGTGCAGTTGGTAAATCCATTTCACAGGTAAGAAAATATCTCAAAGGCTAAAACCTGGATGATGAATCAGAAGTGTCATCTCTGTTTAGAAAGGACAACCTATCAACACCATTGCAGTCTGCCACTAGCTCTTATTATAATCTGTCCATGAACTTCAGGGATGTGACGTAGCCCTGTTAGCAACACAGCCAGACTTCGTTAAGTAAATCTTCCAGGGTATTCATTAATGCTGGTAGTCTGGCTCTCTCTACTGGTTCTATTTTCCTAAGAGGTGTTGGAGGTGGGTAGATATGATTTCAGTATCATTATAGTTTTCTCAACTCACAGCTGACCAACACTTAGCACAGTTCATATTAGATTAGAAATCATGATGGATTATCTGATACCAGTTCATTAAATGAGGTACCAGCTAAGTAGAATGCCAGTCTGCCACCCACCATGAGTTTCTGATGAGATCTGATCATATATTGAAGAACCAGATAAAGACATTGTAAACTTTCCATGTCAACTTTAAAAACGGAGAATATGATCTTGGTGAAATTAGCAAACTCTCCCAAATGTGAAAAAGATGAGAAAACTTGTGCCTTGATGATAGGTGACTGGAGATGGAGGAAGTTGTACTCAATATAGAAAAGCACAGACTAGGGCTCAAATCCTGCCTCTGACATTCATTAGTTAGATACTCTTAGTCAAATACCTGAGCCCTCAGTTTCCTTATCTGTAAAGTGAAAATTAAATACTATCTACTTCAAAGAGTTAATATGACACTCAAATGAGATGGCTATTATTAAGAGCTTTGCAAACCACGAAAAAACACTGTTCTTTGCAGGTAAGAGACCTGAGGCCAAATCCCAGCTTTGGCATTTAAAAGTTATCTCTTCTATATCCTTGGTTTTCTCTGTAACAAACAAATAGTAATTTTACTATTCATCTCACAAGGTGGTTGTAAGGAAAGCATGTCATATTAATAGGAATTATCAATATTAAATGCCATCTATTATTATTATAAGATCACATTAATTTGAGGCAATAATGATGATCGCCTTTGCAAAGCAGATGTCAATATTAATTCCTAAATTTAAAAAAAATTATTCTTCTTAAGGTTACACATTCCACAACTTCAGAAAATCTTAACTGGTTCAATCAAGAGAAAACCCAGCCAAGAAACCTTGGCAGGTAAGTCCTTATCTACAGTGATAAGAATAACTTAAATTATAACATACCTATATGTATAGAATAGGGTCCTGAATTCATGAAGGTGGTCTCTATTTCCTATTAGTAATCCAACAAATATATTTTCATGCAATTATATTCACAAGAAAATTGTCAAAAATCCACAAACAACTTCCCTTTGGAATGGACAGCTTAATCAAAATACCATTTATAAATATGCTGATTATCCTTTCCTCACTTTTAAGTTATGAAATATTAAGTATGAAATAGATGTTTTACTAAGACTTTTTTTTCTGTAAAGAAATCTGGAACTAGGTCATTTTATTTTCTGCATCCAAAACATTATTCTAAGAAAGGTTTGTTAGGTTTCACCAGGTTGCCAAGGCTGTCCATCTTCCCCAACACACACACACACACACACACACACACACACACACACGAATATTTGTCTTAGAGTAGATAAGAATTGATCAGGTTTTCTCTGAGGCCTGAACTTATGCTTAAGCATAATAATAAAAACCTAGGTTTCTTATCTCCATAATTTCTACATTGTAAATATCAATTTAATAGCAGTTATCAGCCACATAAACTCAGGGAAGAAATACTTCTCCCATAACACAACTCCTAATATTTTATGAAAATTCTATTTGTTTGGGAAATTGACCCTACCTATATTACTCTGTACTTCATTCACTTCCATTAAGGAGTCTTTCCATTAGATGGTGATGGATTCGGGTTTTAAAGTACCTGTATTCAGCCAGTCCTAGCTATGTATAAATCATTCTGTTAATTGTAGAAAATACAAAGATAAACAAAGTCCCAGCTTTCAAAAAACTTTGTCTTTTTGCATAACTTCATACTTGTAATGAGTTTTGTATTTCTTGCCTTCTCAATGTGTAGAGGAGGGGGTAAGGGAGAAGGACAGAATCTGGAAGTGAAATTCAAAAACAAAAAAGAATCAGAAAGAAAAGAATTTGCAATCTAAGCTGGGAGCAAAGTCCGGCTTCCCTGCCCTAGTAAGTCTGTGAAACAAGGCCAAATATAAAAGTTGAGTAAGATACTTAAAAAGTGCCAAGTCTGCTAAAAACAGAACTTGATGAAAGCAGTTTGTTTATTTTTTAATCAGTAAGTCTAGGGAAAGTTTTTTTTTCCCTTTTTTTTTCATTCCTAAAACATAGATGTGTCAGAAGGTCATTATTGCTAGGAGAATATAAACTTGAGAACAGACATTATTTAATTTTTTTTCTTTAGTATTTCCAGCCTAACATGTGCCTTAGACAGTGTAGGCCTTAATAAATGGTTTTTGGACTGAAATGAATTTACTTGGGAGTGGAACTGAAAAGTGCTCCCTAATAGACTCAGGAATTGTCCTGTGAGATATCACCTCTCCTTAGAGCTGATTGAGAATATATCCTCTGAAATACTGATAGAGTTATAGGAATTAAAGTTAACAAGACCCTAGAGGCCTTTTATTCTAACTCTATCATTTTATATATAAGGTAACTTTTTTCTTAGCATAGGAAAACTTTTTACTGGCATTCCATTGATTTTAAATCTTTAATATTTATACTTTTGAAGTATTGAATTTTAATCCTATTTTTACCTAGAAAATTCTCAGGTATTTTTAACATTGAGGCCATTACATTTTTGGCCTTTCCATATCATTCTACCAATGACTCTTGCATTGTCCCTCCCCAGCTCTGGATTTACTTCTCTCCTCACTTTAGATTCCTTTCCAGTTCTTATCCATTTCTATTATCTATTATCTATCAGATGAATCACATTTCATTTAATCTCATTGAGTCTTAGAGAATAATACATTACTACTTCAGAGGGTTGTTCTAAAGATCAAACAAAATGAAATATGGAAAGAAAATAATTTAAACATTTTTAAGTACTATAAGAATGTAAATTGTTGTTATTCCACAATGTATTACTTATTTTCACATGACTACATTATGTGGACTCCAGTCTTATTTGTGGTTCATTCCCTAACAAATGAGAAGGTTGTTGGTTTGTTTGTTTGTTTTCTGAAAACTTTTGCTTACTAGCAATAGTCATTTAGGTATCTGTCCCTCGAGCTGGGGCATCTAGGTTGCATAATGCATAGGGTACTGGACTTGGAGACAGGAGGATCTAACTTAAAATCTGGTCTCAGATACTTACTAGCTGTGTCACCCTGAGCAAGTCACTTCACCCTGTTTGCCTCAGTTTCTTCATCTGTAAAATGGACTGGAAAAGGAAATAACAAATCACTCCAGTATCTTTGACAAGAAAACCCTAAATGGGGACATAAAGAGTCAGACACAGCTTAAATAAATGAACAACAATGACCCATGGCCCAAGTGTCCCTGGGGGGACACCAGTACTTACAAAACTTGAAAAGTTCAAGAGGGCAGCAATAGCTATCAATTCCAACAAATAGCCCTGGAGTTGGAAGGAATCTCACTAGTCATAGTCATTGACTTTTCTGTTGGAAAGAACATCAGACTCTGAATTGTCATGAAATCTCAGAGTTGATAAGGATCATGAGTTAGTTATTAGATCACAGATGTAGTTCTGGAAAGGGACTTTAAAGAGTCCAAAGCCCTCACTTTAAAGAAGAGAAAACTCAAGCCCAGAAAAATCAAGTGATTTGCCCAAAGTCACAAAAATAGCAAATGGCAAAGTTGAGATTTGAACCTAAATCCCCTGATGTTAAAGCTAGAATTCTATCCATTATACCATGCTGCTTCTCATGGAAATTTTCCTGATTGCCTCAGGCTGGTTATCCGAGCCTTTGGGGCATTGTTACTGTTATTGAGTCATTTTAGTCATGTCTTCCTGACCCATTTGGAGTTTTCTTGGCAGAGATAACTAGAATGGTTTACCATTTCCTTCTGCAGCTCATTTTACAAATAAGGAAACTGAGGCAAATTAGCTTAAGTGACCTGCCCAGAGTCACACAGCTAGTAAGTGTCTCAGGTCCTCCTGACTCCAGGCCCAGCACACTATCCCCTGTACCACCTACCTGCTCTACATCAGTTTTAGGTTAAGAAAATTCAGGGAGACTAATTAGAAGAGATAATAAAAGGGAAAAGACAGAGTATAGGTTTAGAAAGAGCCTTGGGGGAATATCCACAGTTACTGAGAATTATCTGGATAAAGATCCAGGAAAGGAACTAAAGAAGGAGCAGGGAGGAGAGAATCTGGAGAGAGCAACATCATGCAAGTTTGCAAGGAGCAAGTACCCAGGAGAAAGCATCAGCAGCGCCATAGGCTGCAGGATAAGAAATGAGAAAAGACTTTTGTGTTGGATCTTTCCCTTAGACCCTTCTAGCCAGAAAGGTTGTGGAATGCTTTGATTAAGATGATTTCTCCCTCAGATGTGACACTTGACTGCCTGGGCTTCAAATGGGAACTTCATCAGCCTCAGCTCTTCCATTCAGGGACCCTAACCAAGCTCTACATATCTGCCCTGTCCCAGAAGCACACAGATCCTCTGAAAGAATTGGAGAAACTTCTGATAGGTATGTTAGCATCTGCAACACGAGCCCCATATTGGGCTGATTTAGAGAGGATGGCAAGTGCGTGCTGGGGGAGGTGGGATGTGATTCTCCCAAAGTTTTCTCATAACTGTGAGGGCTCTAGAATGGATATTCCCTTTAAGCAACTGGAAGAGGAAGGGCTGATTGACTCCTTTATCAATAATTTTTTTATTTGGACATGTGATTTCATCCATGTGGGGAATTCCTCTTATGGAAATTCCCAATACCTATTCAGGTTGTGGGACCCTTTAAATTATGGTCTTAACAGTTTCTAAAGGCACTGAGAAGTTTAGATAAATGGCTCATTCAAGGTCACATAACCTGTTTGTATCAGTCAGTCAATTAACAAGCATTTATTAAACCCTTACCTTGTATCAGATAATCTATTTATATCAGTCAGTCAATTAATAAGCATTTATTAACCCTTACTTTGTGTCAGCCATTTTCAGAGGAATATTTGAGCTTACATCTTCTGCCTCAGAATCCAGCTCTCTGTTCATTCCCAGATTACACTGTCTCCCCTCTTACCTCCTATTTGTAGAGTTTGCAAAATGGTTTTCACTTTCATATTTTTGTGACCCTTATAACAACTCTGCGAGGCTGGTGAAGTGACATGGCTAACAAATGACAGAGGGACTCAGATCTAGGTCTTTTAAAGTCCAAATCTGTGTTTTTCCCAGTGACCCATGTTAAGCCTCTAACAGAAAATGATTTGTGCATAAGCCTATGAATCCCTGACCATAGAACTGCATTCTGCCTTTTTGTGCCCGGGGCTCTAGGGGTCCAAATTGTGCCAATCAAGTTTTTGTCATTCAAAAAAGCAATATCCCCCACTTTGTCTCTATAGTTAGCCTGCTTCCCAGTTGGCCACATGTAGCCATATGCTGCCCTTTGGCACTGTGTAGCGCAGGCTCATGTCCAGCATGAGAAGCAGGTGTCCCGGAAAACCCATAGATACCGAAGCCTGCCAACGTGCCACAAGATTTGAGTTGTATTTCGAGTGGGAGGCAGCAAAGCTCTGGGTCACTGGAGGGGCTTAGTCTACTGTGTCTGCTCCATGGCTTAGAGCATTCTTCTAATGAGTGGGCAAGATGACTATGGATTCCCATCTCATGAGCTACAATTGCCCACCAGGAATACTCTACCAGCATTAGCAATTGCCTTGAGTTGTGATAAATAACCGTAGAACAATGGTTTGGATTTAATATCTATTTAACATAATTAATATATATTGGATTATTTGCCATCTAGGGGATGGAGTGAAAGGAAAGGGAGAGGGGGAATTTGGAATACAAGATTTTGCGGAGTCAATGTTGAAAAATTATCCATGCATATGTTTTGAAAATAAAAAGCTTTAATAATAATAAAAAAAGAATTCCTGCACAATATACTCTCTCCCAAATAATTTGAAAAGAGGAAAAAACAATAGTACTAATAAGCTAGTAGCTTTTTGGATACCTCATAACTTTATTTTCAGGGTCAAATCTATATTCCTTGAAGACAAATGCTTTTTCATTTTTTGTATAGCCCTTAGGCCTTGTATACAGTATCTGCCTAATAAATGATTATTCAATTAAATTGAATTTTTTGTCGAATCTAACCTATTAAGTTATCCAAACCGATTTAACTGCCTCTTTTGCCTCTGACTTCTGCTTGCTGTCTGATTGGCTAGTGGTTGGAAGTTATTAAGAGATGGATACCTTTGGAAATCCAAGTCTCTAAATTCAATAGTTAAATATAGGTCTTTTAAGTACTTGTTAACTTTGAGCACCTACTCCAAGCACAGTCCAAGGAGGAAAAATCACTGGCATCAAATTTTTCCAGTTTGTAGAAGGGTCTACCCATAATTAGCATTTTATAGGTTTTAAAACTCAATGAGAACTTGCAGATGAACTAGTCCAGTGCTCTCATTTTATAAATGAAGAATTTGGTTCCTCTGGTTATAGCAGAGAAGGAATTTGAATTAAGGTCCTCTGACTTCAGTTCCAGGATCATACCATGTTTATATAAAATGTTACAAAACATCAGGCAACACAGAATATAGAGAGGGACTGGAATCTGTGATTTCATGAAATTGTGAAGGAGATTGCCTCTTACTATGGCAGGTTGGCAATGTGTCTGCAATGACAGTCTTTTTTTTTTTTTTTTTTTTGCTGAGGCAATTGGGGTTAAGTGGCTTGCCCAAGGTCACACAGCTAGGAAGTGTTAAATGTCTGAGGCCAGATTTGAACTCAGGACTTCCTGACTTCAGGGCTGGTGCTCTCGCAATGACAGTCTTAAAGAATTGCTTAGAACACTGAGAAGTTAATTAACTTGTCCAGGATCATACACCCTACAGGGCTTGCAGGTCATCCTAGCTTTCTATCATATTATATCATAGCCAGCTTTCTATCCACTCTGTCACAATATTATAATAATGTTTATTCCTATGCCTCTGTCAAATTTTGCTGCTACTGGATAGGCTTAGGGTTTGTATTTCACTCCATACTATCTCAGTGATTTCATCAGCTCCCATATGTTCAATTATCATTTCTATGTAGAAAATTCGTGTGTGTGTGCGTGTGTATGTATGTGTGTGTATGTGTGTGTGTGTTTTGCTTTTTTTTTTTTAGTATCTCCAGTGCTTAGGACAGTGCTTGTTGCATAGTAAGCATTTCACAAATGCCTGTTGATTGAATCACCAACTGCCTGGTTTGATGACCTTCAATTTCCCCATGTATTAAAAAAAAAAGTGGTTGGTAAATTAGATGGGTTTTTGCAAGTCTTATCTAGCTCTGAGCCTATGAGCTTATATCTCTAAGCAGGTAGGAGGGAATCTGACAGTCAAATTGTCAGTCAGCAATATTCCTGTCTTCTGCAATCACATGCTGTCTGATTAAGAGTGATGAGGTTTTGTAAGCTTCCATAACTCCTAGTCTATTATTTTGGTGTGGGGAAGGTGGGCTCTCATGAAAATATCTTGGAACATTAATTATAACTGGAAAGGTATCATTTTCACAATTCTCACCCCATGCATGTTTGACTTATTTCTTAGCTGAACCACCCAAAGAAGAACCAAAAAAGTCTCCAGTAAAGAAGATAGTCATTTCCTTGAAGATTAATGATCCTTTAGTCACTAAAAATGGTAATGTAAGCTGTTTTTTGTTTTTTAAGAATGCTATTGAATCAGATTTCTACATGTATGAAGAATCAATGTTCTCAGAATCAGACAAATCTGACCACAAAATAAACAAGAAAGAAACTAAGGACATTAATAGAATCCTAGACGATCTAAATATGATAGATCTCTGGAGAAAATTGAATAGAGACAGAAAAGAATACACCTTTTTCTCAGTATATGGCACCTACATAAAAATTGACCATTTATAAGTTCATAAAATCCTCACCATCAAAAATAAATAAATAAAATAAAATCCTCACCATCAAACACAGAAAGGCAGAAATAGCAAATGCTTCCTTTTCAGACCACAGTGCAATAAAAATTGTATTCAATAAAGGGCCAGGGAAAGATAGACTAATAACCAATTGGAAATTAAATAATCCAATTCTAAAAAAATGAATGCATCAAACAATGTCACAGAAACAATCCATAATTTCATCCAAGAAAATTACAATAATGAGACAACATACCAAAACCTATGGGATGCAGCCAAAGCAGTTAGGGGAAATTTTGTATCTCTAAATAGCTACATGAATAAAATAGAGAAAGAAGAGATCAATGAATTGGGCATGCAACTAAAAAAAATAGAAAAAGAACAAATTAAAAACCCTTAATTAAATACCAAATTAGAAATTCTGAAACTCAAAGGAGAGACTAATAAAATTGAAACTAAGAAAACTATGAAAACTTAATAAAACTAAGAGTTTTATGAAAAAAAAATAGGTAAACCTTTGGTTAATTTGATTAGAAAAAGGAAGGAAAAAACCAAGTCACCAGTATCAAAAATGAAAAGGGTGAACTTAACCACCAACGAAAAAGAAATTAAAGTAATAATTAAAAACTATTTTGCCCAACTGTATGGCAGCAAATATGACAATTTAAGTGAAATGGATGAATATTTACAAAAATATAAATTGCTCATATTAATGAAAGAGGAAATAAATTACTTACATAGTCTCATTTTAGGAAAAAGAAATTGAATAAGCCATTAATGAACTCTGTAAGAAAAAATCTACAGGGCCAGATGGATTCACAAGTGAATTCTACCAAACATTTAAAGAGCAATTAATTTCAATACCTTGTAAACTATTTGGAAAAATAAGTAAAGAAAGAATCCTGCCAAATTCCTTCTATTACACACATATGGTACTGATACCTAAAACAAGAAGAGCCAAAACAGAGAAAGAAAATTACAGACCAATTTTCCTAATGAATATAAATGCAAAAATTTTAAATAAAATATTAGCAAAGAGATTACAGCAAGTTGTCAGCAGGATAATACACTATGACCAAATGGGATTTGTACCAGGAATGCAGGACTGGTTCAATATCAGGAAAACTATTACATAATCGGCCATATCAATAACAGAAACAACAGAAATCATATGATAATCTCAATAGATGCAGAAAAAGCTTTTGACAAAATATGGCATCCATTCCTATTAAAAAAAAATCTATAGAGTGCATAAGGATAAAGGAAGCTTTCTTTAAAATAATAAGCAGAATCTATCTAAAACCAACATCAAGCATTATTTGTAATGGAGAGCTGTATGCATTCTTAATAAGATCAGGGCTGAAACAAGGATACCCATTATCACCACTATTATTCAAAATTGTACTGGAAATGTTGGCTTTAGCAATAAGAAAAGAAAAAGAATTAAAGAAATTAGAATAGGCAATGAGGAAATAAAACTATCACTCTTTGCAAATGGTATGAGGAAATACTTAAGAGAACCCTAGAAAATCATCCAAAAACCTATTGGAAACAATTAACAGCTTTAGTAAAGTTGCAGGATAAAAGACACCCACACAAATCATCAGCATTTCTATATCTTACTGACAAGTAATATATAGCAAGAGATAAAAAGAGAAATTCCATTTAAAATAACTGTATACAAAATAAAATATTTAGGATCTACCTGCCAAAACAAACCCAAGAATTATATGAACACAATTATCAAAACCTTTTCACACAAATAAAGTCAGATCTAAATAACTAGAAAAAATATCAAGTACTTATGGGTAGGGAAAACTAATATAATAAAAATGATAATCCTGCCTAAATTGATCTACTTGTTTAGTGTCATACCAATCAAACTACCAAAAAATTATTTTGTAGAACTAGAAAAAGTAACAAGATTCAGCTAGAAGAACAAAAGGTAAAGAATATCAAGGGAATTATAAAAAAATACAAAAGGATGTTGGCTTAGCAATCAAACCTAAAACTATAATATAAAGCAGCAGTCATCAAAACCATTTGGTGCTGGCTAAGAAATAGTTGATCACACCATTCTGGAAAACAATTTGGAACTATGTCCAAATACTGTGCATACCCTTTGGCACAGCAATGCCTTTACTGGGTCTGTATCCCAAGGAAATCATTAAGGAGGGAAAAGGACCCACATGTGCAAAAATGTTTGTAGCAGCTCTTTTTGTGGTAGCAAAGTGTCATTACTTATCTCAAGAATGTACCCATAAACCGTTTTGATAATTGATCAGGATGGGAAACAATTGATGTGAACTACTCATTAGTCAGAATGGTTGAACTCATTGAATACATCCTCACATTCCCAATGAACATTAAATGTACCAGAGTTTCACAATAATACTGTTCATTTAATTTGGGACAAAGTAAATACATTTAAATCCCATCTAAGGAGAATTCATTATTAAACACCCAAATCCCTTGTCAAAAGGGAATCTTAAATCAAGGTAAGAAGGAATGTCCAATATACATCTGAGTTACTCTTTTTTTTTTTGTACTTTCTCTACTTTCCAGTTTTTATTTAATATAGAGAAAACAATTCAAAGTCCCTCTCTTCCATTTGTCCTGGCTTTCCAAATAAAGATCTAAGTGATTTAAATCCATGACAAAAAGTTGTCTTCATTGAACTCTGCTCATGGATAGTCATTCCTGTCCTCCTTAGGGTAAAAAGATTATGAATGACAACTAGACCTTTTTGGAGCCTTTAGATGATGGCAGCTGAGGAGCTCATTCCTAAGGAACCTGGTGCTGAAGCAGTTTTCTCTTTAACTGTCGCTTCCTGCAGCCTTTGCCACAGCCCTGAAGAGTCTCTACAGCAATGAGACAATATTACATATAGAGGATGTCCTTGGCGTTTTGGCGTCTGCTCACATTCTCCAGTTCTCTAGTCTGTTTAAAAGGTAAGGAAACACAGGTAGGAATATGCATAGAGCTGGGATCCTGATGCCTTCCTTCTTTTTGCACTTTATAACACACTGGCTTTTTTCCCTCTGCACCTGCCCAGTGTCTTCTTGCTGCTTCCAGAAGTGCAGGTGACCCCTCTGATTTGCCTCCTTAGACAGTGTCCAATGCCTTGGAAGGAAAAATAGAGGGGCTAGATCAGATAATTTCTAAAGTCCCTTCTGGTGATGAATTTCTATAGTTTTGTGGAAGATGAGATGGGAAAAAAAATAAATTATTGTCAGAAGATTTAGGTCCTGATTCAGACTCAGTTGTCTAATGTTGGGTTATGGTTACACATTTCCTCCTTGGTATTAGTTTTCTTACATGAAAAATTATAATTCTATTTCTCATGAATTAATTATCAAGTGATTTTTTCATATTAACGGGATAAAATAAAATGACAGCATTTTTAAAGAAAATATTTCAGGTGTCAGTGGAGTTTTTAGACAGAAGAGTCTTCTCATTTGTTGTCATAGGTAATATGAAATTCCTCCCATTGCTCAAACCGAACCAGTTTGCCAAGTTCTCAGCTTTTAGATTCAGGGAACTCCTAGAAGATGAAACTTCCTATATTAATGTAGACCAGCCCTTTCTCTGCAGCTAAAACTTTAAGGAGTTGCTGATGAGCACTGGAAGCTTAAGTGACTTGCCAATGGTAACATAAGAAAAGACTCAAATCCAGTTTTTTTGTCTCTGGAGCCAGGTCTTTAAATACTGCACCATGGCTTTTTCTCCCTCGTTTATTAACCTTCCCTATTTAGGAATTTCAAATGACACACTTACAATCAAGACTCTGAAGTGATATTATATCATACTTCTGGCTGTTGGCAATGCAGATGGGATTGGATGAAAGCTGGAAAGGAAGAGAGTATTTTCAAGTGAATTGACCAATGTCCTGGATACTTGATTCTTCCAGATGTTACCTGGTGAATTCTGCTGCCAGAAAGGAGTCATTTAGTTAAGCAACTAGCTGGTGTAGGGATTAAGAGCTCTGGACATGGAATAAAAAACATTTTAGTTCAATTCTGGCCTGAGATATTTCTTAACTGTGTGACCCTGAGTTTTGCAAACCTTAAAGGGATATGCAGACACTAGCTATTACTATTAAACATTTATTTCAGAGGCTTGCTCCATTTGTGGAGCAAATGTGGTCATAGGGATATGCCTTTCAAGTCAGTTTGTATCTAAATGCTATTTGAAATGTGGCCAGAATGTTTTCAGACAGGAAGGCAGACATGTTATTTATAGTTTGTGCATAAAGTCATTGAGTTGTAATGGAAAGAACCTGGTATGGGAGTCAGGAGATCTAGGATTTGTGCTCAGTTCTGCCATTGACTGATTATGTGAATCGGAATTCTCCAAACCATATCATTTTTCATCTATATATGGAGTTAACCATTTCTACTTAATATGTTTCAAAGGCTTATTGAGGATAAAAAGATATATATATACATATTTATACATATATATATATATGAAAGCAATGGGAAAAGATGTGCTATAAGAATCTGGGGTATGAGGAGTCTTTTGTACATACAGAATTCTTGTCCTTCCATCTTTCTTCTTATACTGACCTTAAAGTAGTTAGTGATTGCAGAGTGTTCTGCAAATAGGTAATTCAAAAATGTATATACCTATGCATAGGTATATATATATATGATTACACATGCATGCATATATGTTTGTGAACCATGCATAATATGTGCACATGTATACATATGAAACATACAAAGTTACTGTGAATGATATTTTTTCTCTTCCCAGTATTGTTCCTTTTCCTCTATTCTGCCATTTTATCAGATACTGAAATGGTAAATACCTCAATTTTATAAGAAATTGGTGACTTCTCCATACATGATTGTCTGGTATCTTCATCTAGACTCTAAATTTCTCAAGGGTAAATGCTACTGCCCATTACAGTACTCACATATTATAGGACTTATGTAGCTTGTTTTTGTTTTGCTTTGTTTTATTTTAAATCACCACTATACTCAATCGAGGGATATCTGGTGGCATAGTGAATAGAACATGAGGCTTGGAATCAGGAGGAGTCATGTCTATTATCTTTCATTATAAGGACTTATCATTACTAACCTTAAATTAAAAATTGAGATTGTTTCTTAATTTGAAGGTTTATTTCTCTATATCTTTCATCATTTGACCTTCATATGGGTTTCTCCCATTCCTCCACCTTTTTCCCCCGATTTTTAAAATAAGAGAGAACAGTACAAATTATAAAATGATTTAGGCTTGGATTATGAAAGTCAATTGATAGTAAGAATATTCAAGGTCAGAGAAAAGGGACAGACATGGGTCAGGAGGTGGGTTGTGTTTTACTTTTTTTTTTTTTTGATAAAACTGATGATGCAAGGAATTAGGTAGAAATCTGATAGCAGCAAGCCCTAGTTTGTGAGGCTAAAAAAATGATCCTCTTGGTCCTTTCTATATAACCTTAAAGTTACAGAATCCTAGAATTGAAAGGTGCCATAAAGGTCACTTAGTCCAATCCTGCAATGCAAGGATTTATTCAGCATCCTCTTGGGTCTGATTCCACTTGGGTATCCAGTTCATGTGATAGTTATGATGGAAGTTGCCAGGTGTCCTTCTGGTGACTCATCCAGCAATGTGGGAATTCACACCTCGGTCTCTTGACTAGATAAATGGCTAAATGACATTTAAACACACGTCTCAGGGAAAATATTTTTAAGTCTTTTTAGGTTTCTTTATTCTGAGTCAGAATGTTAGGGGAAAACATTAGAGATCATCATGGTAATTTTCCTGTCTCCATACCCTGTCTGCAATTGTGAAAGATCCCACAGGAAACAGAATCCATGAAATCCCTTTCTATGTTTATAGAAAAGCACAGATATTGCAATCAAGAAAGGAGCAATATAGGTTATTATTTGTAACCATAACAGTTCATATTTGTGTAGCACCTTACAATTATGAAGCATTTAATGGACATTATTTAAGTTGGTCCTCATAGCAACTCTCTAAAATGAATGCTACAAACATTTTAATTCTCAAGCTACATTTGAGATTGGAACAGTAGTTATGTGACTTGCTCAGGATTGTGAAGTTAGTAACTAGTGGAGGTGATACTATAACCCAGGTATTCCAATACTAAGGAGATGCTTCTTCCATTGTAAAGTAGTGAAAATCACGCCTCTTCTACTTTTGGCTGTTTGTAAGGTGATCAGTCGAAAGAGTTTTGCTTAATAAGGAGAAGATAGAAAAGAAATAAAGAAGTTAGGAACCTAGAGCAATCATAATAACTGACAAAACAAATTCGTAGAGTTGTCAAGGGCTTTTAATATTAAATCTGGAAGGTACCTTAAAGATTATCAGGTCCAGCTTTCATTCATTTTATAGATGAGGAAACAGATTCAGAGAGATTAGCCAATTTGACAAGATCATGTAGATTTATGTGAGAAACATGGTCAAGATTTGAACTCAGGCCATAGAATCATAGCCTTTTGGATGCAGAAGAGACCTCAGAGATCACCTATTCCAAGGTGTACTTGAACAAGAATTCCCTCAAAATGGCCCTCACAAGAGCCCGACAAGGGAGATAAACCCCTTCCCTACTTAGGTCATTCATTCTACTTTTTGATAATTTTGATCATTAGTAAACTTTTCCTTATGTTAAGCTGAAATTTGCCATTTTGTAACTCCACCTATAATTCCTAATTAGTTCTAAAGACCAGGCTAACAAGTTTAGTCCACTCTTGTGCAGAACAATTCATTATCCCGTCCCCTACTCCCTCCTATCCTCCCCAATTTGGTAATTCTTGTCCTAACTAAATATCTTCAGTTCCTTCTACCAATCCTCAGATAGCATGGATTCAAGGCCACTTACCATCTTGATTGTTCATTTCTGGCTATTCTCTATTTTATCAATGTTCTCTCTAATTTGTGGTACCTAGGCCTGAATATAATACTCCCAAATGTGATCTGACCAGGGTACAGAGTCCAGCAGCATCAAAGTAAGGTCCCAAAGCTCACAAAACTCTCTAGATAGACCCAGCCACATTAAAATATAATTGGGAAATGTTTAAAATACATATATATGTGTATATGTACATACACACAATGTGACATAGATAATGTTAATTTGAAGTTTTCTGAGGCAATATGCTTAGGTAGAAATCTATTTCTATTCGAGTTTGTCACCACTGGGGTATGGACAAAATGACTTCCTCTTCTTGTATTTTGAACCTCTCTTAAACTAAGATTAATAACTTGTCTAGGGACTTATACCTGGTAAGTGTCTGAGGTTCCCCAAGAAGTCCAAGGAAGAACTAAATTTCAAGTTTACGTGTTCAGAAAAAAAGAAAAGAGAATAAGAACAGAAGTTGTACAGTTATCCCTTTCATATGGCAATTTTTCTCATCACTGTTTCAATATATCATGGTTTGGCATAAGAAATTAAATGGGAATTTTTGGAGACTTTTGAAAAAGCCACAGTCAACACGTAAAGGCCAACAGTCAACAATGAAAAAGTTCCAAAATTCAGAAATATATAAAACATATGTATAGTATTATATAATATCAACATAATTTATCTTTTAATACCATAATAATTCAAACTTCTCTAGTACAAAGGAAAGGTCAAAAAATTTTGCAAGATCGCCATGATGAGTTTGTGAAGATTAAATGATATAATATGTATACACACACACACACACACACATACACACACACATATATATATATATGTTCCGATACTAAGGAGATGCTTCTTCCATTGTAAAGTACTGAAAAATCATGTCTCTTCTAAGGTATATATGCATACCTTAAGAACTTTATAGGCATAGTTCCACATTGCCTTCCAGAATGGCTATCCTAATTCATGACTTTACCAAAGGTACATTAATGTGCTTACTTGTGCTCAGACCCTCCAACATCAATAATTTTCCCTTTTTTTTGGTCAGTTTAACAAAATTTCTTTAACAGAAGGTTAGCCATGGCATTTGCTCTTAATGTTAGGACAGTTGGGTGGCACAGTGGATAGAATTCTGGCCCTGAAGTCAGAAAGGCTCATCTTTCTGAATTCAAATCTGGCCTCAGACACTGTAACCCTATGCAAGTCACTTTATTGAGGTTCAAAAGGAGACCCAAAAGATTGGGATTGCAGACCCGTATCTCAAAAGAATTTGTAGGCTTGATTCCTCCAAGTCAAGGGGCAAAGTTTATTATAATTGTAATGCCAATTGGAGCAGGCTAAGTTCCAAAAGGATTTAGCAAAGAACCAAGAGCAAGAAGATAAATTTATAGGAAAAAGAGGAGTTTCATGTTACTGATATGCTAATTTTATGGCTTAGAGATAAAATTGAGGAGTACCCTGGTACACACCTCAATATTGAATTTTATGGTTTAGAGGTGAAATTGAGGAGTGGTCTGGTATGCACTTCACCATTTGTCTCAGAAACCCTGTTGTCCCTGACCAACAGATTGTTATCTGACAGTCAGCATTGTTTATAGAAATATATTATAATTTCTAAGGCCAGGAGACTTTAGAATCATGGACAAACAGATTGATAGAACAATAGCTCTCATAAGGTCAGGGGGCCTCAAGATTACTGCTATAATTCCCCTAGAAGGTACACCCCATTAACTTCACTCTGCTTCACTCAGTTTCCTCATCTGCAAAATGAACTGGAGAAGTAAATGGCAAACCACTCCAGTATCTTTGCTAAGAATACACTAAATGGAGTCATGGAGAGTTGGACATGACTGAAATGACCTGAATAACAAGTACAAATACTTTATTTGTTCACATGAAAATTAAAAATACTGACAGTTTAGAACAATGAATAAAACTAGAAAGATGATGCAACAAATAATAGTGATAGCTCCAAACTAACCTGTTTAAATAAACCACTGAGAGTAAAAATGCGAAATAGAATGAGGAAAATATATTGAAAGAGAATGTCACAATTTGTTATAGAGATGCTTTGTAGAGACAGAACAACTGCTACAAGAAAAAAAGTCATGAAACCACCTTAACCAGCAAACATTTGATCTCCCACATAAATGGAAAGCCAAAGACAATGCTGATTTAGAAAAATTAAATTTAGGGAGAAAAAATGACTTTGGTTTACAAATCTTTACAAAGGAGGCTAATAAGAGAAGCAATAGAGGGAGAAAGTTTTGCAGTTAGCTTGATGTGAAATCTACTAAATCATTATCTGAGGAACATTTAAAGATGAAACTTGAATAAATCAATAAATACATGAAAATTCATAGCAGATATTTTTGCATTTCTATAACATTATATATATATATATTTCATGAAGTAGAAATGGCACTAAAGACAAAGAGAATAGCAACTACACATAAATATGTATATACGGAGGAAATTTCTACTAGAGGCAACCCAGTTTTGAAAACATTGATGCATAGATTCTCAAAATATTCTGAAGAAAGAAGTAATAAAATGACAGGGGGAATGACCAGTTTTTCACCTATATACTTGCTTCTTGTGTGTATGAAATTTATTTGAACGCTCTATGTAAAAATTGATTTGATAAACAGAGAGGAAGGGAGGAAAGAAAAGAAGAGAGAAAGGGAAACATTGAGAAAAAGAAAGAGACAGTGACACAAATTCAGAAACAGAGACAGACAGAAAGAAACAGAGACAGGCAGATTGTCACATTTTGCAGCAGTAAATCACACTTTTGCCAGAATTCTATCCACTGTGCACCCAGCTGTCCTAACATAAAGAGCAAATTCCATGGCTAACCTTCTGTTTATTGTTTGTTGGTTTTTATTAAAGTATTTGATTAGTAAAATGAAATGCATTCATATAGGCTCACCTTCAGAAAGCTATCTTTCATGTATATGTTAAAATCATATAATATTTCTTCAAATACTTGTCAACAAAGAAATCACTGCTCGTGGTTAAAAAAAAAAAGAGTTAAACTTCACCATTTACATGAATCCCCTCATTGATGTTAACATATATACAAATATTGAAGATAAATAGTTTGAAGATAATAAATTTCTTACATTATATTTTTTGTATAAAGCATGAGTTCATTATATCTATCACAAATTAACTCCTCTTAATAATTAAATGACTTTTTTGCTACCTGATTTCTTGTAAGCTTAAAAAATTGGGATAAAGTGGGGGAGAGGCCATGAGTGGTGTAATTATACTTCTTTTGTGAAAGTACAGGACAATGTTTTTTATCTGCCAGAATACATAGGATAGATTTTTTCTTTACTTAAAAATGTCATTAAAATCTAAAGTTTGCAATCATTGTCCATTTCTCTCTCTCTTTTTTTATCATGAGGATACCCTGTAATATGGTGTCTAGAACATAAGACTTAGCTTTAGAAATCTTGAGTGCATAGACTAGTCTTGCTACTTGCCAGATGAACCAAAGTATGTCCTTTAACCACTTTAATCCTGAGCTTCTCTAAATGTAACACAGGTATACTATTGCTCTTCTTACCTATTTCATAGGGTTATCAGAAGAATCAAATAAAATATTATGAATAAAGGGATGTATATATTGAATCTATGGAGAATTAAATTGACTTCCTATTCATAAATATTAGTATTTTGCATTGTTTTCTAGAATATATATGAACAATTCATAATTCACATATACATAAAATTTTAGAATTTACAAATTTCCTTCCTTATGATTGTGCTGTAAGAATAGCATTATGTGATAAAAGGAATACTGGCTCCAAAGCCAGAGAATGTAGATTAGAACTCTGGCTGTATTATTTGGGATTTTGAACAGATTGCTTCACCTTTCTGAGCCTTGATTTCCCCTCCTATAAAATGAATGAGCATAGTATTGAAGGAACTGAACAAAATTCATCTTGATGTTGTTATAAATGAAACCAGAAAACAAAAGGACATTGGGACTAAACAGGAGGATGGATCATTTGTACTCCTAAGAGAGGCGAATAAAAGAGCTGGAAAAGCTGATTGTCTTGTACATCTAAAAGTAAGAAGATAATATATTAAAGTTATGGTTTACCAAAAAGGTAATATAAAGATATCTGGTGGTCAAGAATGTGCTGCACATATTAGGGATGAAGAATTATTCAGAAATTGAATAAAGGATGTCATGAATGAGATGTATGATTGGAGGAAAGAAATGGCATGGTTATATAACAAAAGCAAAGGAGAATGAGCAGATAATGAATTCCACTGGTTTCTACAAATTGCAAAGAGAAGCTGGGGAAGATCCCCAGCATGTTGGATAGATGACCTGGAGAAGACTTATGAACAGATGTGGACAAGTCTGACATGAAAAGGAATGGGTAGGTTGTACACCATTGGAGGGAAGATCTACATTGATGAAATCCCAGATTCTTTAGAGGATCAAAGAATTCTCTCTCAGTGAGGTAGATAGTGCAAGTATTATGAAATCCATTTCACTGATGAAGAAACTGAAACTCAAGTGACTTGCTCTTGGTCACATGGCTTACAAATTTTGCTCTTCTAAAGGTCTTATAAATCAGGTCTGGCATAAAAAAATAAATCAGGCTGACTCTAAGAAGGTCTGTGCTCTTTGCCGGACAGAGTACTTGTGATGGTTACAAGACAGAGAAAGATGTACTGAACCAAGGGAATTACACAATAGCAAAGCTTAGCATTTCTTCATCAAGAGTCATCCAAAGAGCTCAGCATTTTCATGTTATCTTCCTTTGGTGAATTTTATCCCGCCATCTCTAGAGACAGAAGCAAAACCAGAGAGACGTGAGGTGACTTGCTCAGGATGTCATGGTCATCCCGCTTCTGTTAGTTTTTCTATTTTTCCAGACCTGTGATTTTATTGATGTAGAGAATTTCCAGTGAGAAATATATAACATTTAAATAGTGCTTTAAGGTTTGCAAAGCACTTTTATGTATGTTGTCTCATTTTATCATTACAACAATGCTGAGAGGTAGGATAATATCATCTTCATTTTATAGATAAGGAAACTGAGGCAGACAGAGCTTAAGTGATTTGCCCAGAGTCATATAACTAGTAAGTGTCTGAGGCCAGATTGGAACTTTGGCCTTCTTGCCTGCAGGTCCAATACGCTACCTGCCATACTATCAACCTGTCCAGAATGTTAATTCCATGTCTGCAATTTTTCTATAACTTATGTTCTTAGGAAGTTTTTAGGGACTTTGAGGGCAGTCAGTATGTTTCACAGGTAATATCTGAGCATAGGTAATCATGACTCCAAGGCTGCTGCTTTATCCACCACACCACATTGTATCATCTTAAAAAATTTAAAATCATGACACAATGTCATCCCAGGACTCTTTTATAATAGAAACGCTCTTGATTCTCTATTTCTAGGTGTGTGTCCTTGATGAAGGATGGAATTTCTCCTTGCACCATTCAGCCTTATTACACAGCTGCCTGCAAGGTAACTCATTCTGGGGACCTATCATATAAGGGGACTTAGCTTTTATATATATATATATATATATATATATATATATATATATATATATATAGCTCTACTCAGTACTCAAATAGCTAATATGTGTCTATGTTTTTATTTAGCATTTGGAGATAAATACATAAATAGAGGGCAATTAGGTGGCGTAGTTGGTAGAGTGTCAAGCCTAGAGTCAGAAAGATTCATCTTCTTGAGTTTAAATGTGGCCTCAGAAACTTACCAGCTGTATGATCCTGGGCAAGTCACTTAACTGTATTTGCCTCAGTTTCCTCATCTGTAAAATGAGCTGGAAAAGGAAATAGCAAATCATTCCAGTATTTTTGCCCCAAAAACCCAAACAAACAAATATGGTCACAAAGAGTCAGACATGACAGAAATTACTAAACAAAAACAACATGGTTTGAAAAGTTGGAAATGATTTCATAAGTTGTCTAGTTCAACCCATTCTTGAATCAGAATTCCCTCTACTATCCAAACAGGACAAACCACACAGATAAATAACTCCTGATGGAGTCTGACTAAGACAAAGTACAACAGGATTCTTGCCTCCCCCATTTTAGGTACTATGTCACCCTGTTGATATACATATAAGGATTTTCCCCCATCCCCATCAACTTACATAACTTCTCCTACTTTTGCAGCTGATTTCTTTAACCAATAAGTAGAACTTTACATTTGTTATTATATTATTATTTTCATGTTAGATTTCATGTTAGATCATTCTAAGCTGCCAAGATCTTATTGGATCATTTTGGAAGACAATGTTATAATGTTAGAGATATTAGAGAGATCATCTAATTCAACCTCTTATTTTTACATCTGAGAAAACTGAGACTTAGAAAGGGCAGCAATAATTTCCCAAGGACACATAGTGGCAGCATAGGGACTCAAAATTAGAACTCCAGATTCATAGAGTTCAAGGTTATTTCCACATAGGAGAAGTTTGTCTACAAAAAAACCTCCTTCTCTTATGGTATCACACCTTCCCTTTTAGAACTGTTATACCTCCTAGAATTTTCAAGTTGACTCAAGATAGACTCCCAAATCCTTCATTTTTCAAAAATTTCCAACCCATTTTTTAAAAATTTATTTGTCCTCTGTCCCATACCTTTAGACCCTTGCTTGCTCTAAAAGGCCAGTTAATCTGATAAATAGATTCTGGAGTGATCTGGCCTGCTCATAACCTGCACATGAAAGTTGATTGTAAACTTTTCACTGTGTGTACATTGGGTTTTGGAGAACCAATTGTTAAACATTTACCAGCATACTACTAATGGAAATGATGCTAATAGAAAAACCACTAGAATTAGTCAGCAGATAGAACTGGCTTTGAATCTGAGCTCTGCCATTTACTAGTTTATTAAGATATTTTACTTCCATCTCCTTTAGTTTCTTCATGTAAAACATAGCTAGATATTACTTGCTATTTTGAGATTCAAGTGAAATGACATTTGTACAAGACTTGAAACAAAAGATGCAATGTAGCTGTCAGTTGTTACTCTATCACTGCTGTAGGATATGTGCTGTCTTAACCAATATGGGAGCGATTCTGATTGATGGGAATGCCAAATAGCCAATGAGTCAAAGAGGGGAAATGGTTTTGAAGGACCTTTAAAATCATATACATTTATAACTGAAATAAGTGAATTCTATAGATCAGGATTTGATATATTGTTTTGCTGATTGTTTAGACTTTAAAATGTAAAGGATATCATGTAAAACAAAAAGTGGATTACACTTAAAAGTGTGCCTTATGTACAGTTTTCAGAGAACCCATTATCAAACAACTTCCAACACATTCCTTCATACATGCTTTCTCAAAAGTATGGTTTTTCTCCTAATTGTAAAAATCCTCAACTCAACACCTATAACAATACTGATTATCTCAAATCTTGCATCTAGGACTTTGTGGATTCCCCCCATCTAATGTAATAAAAGAAATAGGTGTCAGGATTTAGAATTAATCCTAATTTGTAGATGAATACTGAAGCACAAAACTATTTAAAGAACTTTCCTGAATGAGAAAATTGGATGCCCAAAACAGAGGGTCTAATTTCCCTTGGGCACAGTGAAAATATTGCTGGAATTAGGGGTCAGAGAACATGAATTTGAATTCAGACTTTGCTGCCTGCTAGCTCTGTGAACTTCTGGATCTCGATTATAAAGCAAGGGAATTTGTCTAGAAAATCTCTAAAGTTTCATTGAAACCTTTTTGAAATAACAACAGACCTTTCTATCTTTCTCCTATGTTTCCTGTCATGTACAGAACTTACAAAAGAACCACTGCAAATATTTAATTTCCTTTGTCATTCTGTTTTATCTTCTTTTGTAATGTCCATACTTGCTTGACAATGAGAATTTATTATAAGGACTTGATTTTCTTGCTGTTCCTTGTGGGGGAAGTGAGAGGGAGAAAAAATAAAATGCTTGTTAATTGAAAAAAAATATAAATGATATCAGGTTATAGTTTCACAAAACACCTATTTTTTAAATGGCTTAGTAAATGCTAGGTCTCACCACCAGGTGGTGCCCAGAGCTCATTAAGTGCCTTGGCAAATTCATTTTTCCATCTCAATCAGTACAATGAAGAATTACTGGTCACAGCCTGTGAGAAGTGGCTAGAAATGAACTTGGTTCCCCTGATCGGGAAGCAGATTTATCTCCGGACAATACCACAAGAGCTACTCCAGAAAGTGCTCAAGTCCCACAGGTCAGTGGGTCTCTCCTTTGATTGAGGATTGAAAGCTTGGGAAGGGACTAGAAATATATCAGAACTGGATCATGGATGGTGAAAGGAGGAGGGCGGGGAGTTTGTTTGTTTTAAGAAGTTGCTAGTATTTAGCATCCTCATTCTTATTCCCTAAAAACTTTAGGATTCTTCAGAATAAGGGATGAAACAGAATGGCATGTGGGAATCTCTTATGGTCTTGATTTCAGTCTCCTAAAAAGAAATATATTCTTTTCTCCTCTGTAGGCCCCAAACAGTATTTCTCCTCTTTGTAGATAAGGAGAGAGGGAAGATGGAACAGACCATAGTCTCGGTCATGATCATAGATCCAAAGTTGGAAGAGACTTTATGGGTTATCTAGTAAAACACATTCATTTTACAGATGAAGGGACTGAGGAACAGAGAAAGATTAAATGACTAGCCCAAAGTTATGCAGATAGTAAGAAGATCTGGGAACCTTTGTGGAGTTCCTCTCTGGGATGGGTGTGGGAGGGATCTTTTTATGATCCCTTCCTAGAAATCTCTACCCCCTGATTCCACATTAGATTCTGTAGAGACAATTGGGGATATGTGCTCCTTCTCTTCCTCCTCCTCCTAGATCAAACACTCCAAATTCCCAAGAGTGCTATTTATTTAATGGGGAGGGGTGAATTTTGAAAGTGAGTATTGAATTCCTTTAGGGATCCTACTAGAATTTTTGGTGTGAAATTAGAAATGTGTTTCCCTCATATCCCCTCACTGAAAATAATTTGGCTTTAAAAAAAAAAACAGCTCTGAAGAGTCACATCATTAATTCCAATTCCAGAATGAAGTATTCTCAGGGATAGACAGCTAGCTATCATTCCCATCTGTAATGGAGAATGAGCTTGGAAGAGCATACTTCTTTTCCTCTCTGCCGTAGGATGCTTTGTTATCAAATAAGACTTTATTAACTTAAAACCCAAGACCTGATGCCAGCTGAAGATTTTGTTCAATACATCATCCTCTCTGTGTCTGGGTGCAGAGGAGAAAATGTTTTGAAACGGTTGGATTAAAGATAAACATGTCTTCCCTTACACTTTCAAAACATTCTCACTCCCTTGGAAAGAGTGTGCTGTATTACCCTGGTAGTATTTGATCAAGGGTGGGGAGGGTTGGAGTGGGGGAGAAGAGGAGAAGCATTTGACCATAACCCAGAAAATTGGAGGTAGGATGAGGAATTAATTTCAAAATTACAGCAGGGGAGGAAAAGAAGCCAAGAAATTGAAGTGTCTAGCGTCTGGTCTCCAAAACTAGGGTAGATGTGACTGTCTTGTGTAAACTGGCTCCTTTCTCCTTTTGTCCAGTCCAAAGCTCTGTCTGCACAGTGAGTACCAAAATTACTACAAACTAACTTTAGTGTTCACGTCAATAGCACCTATCCCTGCATGAGTTAGGGTTGGAGTGGCCAAGCCCTGTGGGAGGACAAAGCTAGATGACCAAAGGTATAACCAACCCAAATCCTCATGTTGTCATCCAAATGAGCTCCAAAGACCTAGTTTATGAAATACTGAAATGTGAAGAGTTATCAGAAAGGGCAGGGGGCAAAGGTTCCTAAGCAGCTCTTAGAAGGATGGATGATCGACTCACTTTGTTAAAAACATTGAGTTTCCTTACTAGGGACCCAGCTTTTAGTTTTCCTGGCCTCCTTCAATTTCACTTTTGCAGGCCTTTCCCCTTCAGTCTATCAGTTAGAATTTTTCTTCTACTCTGAGCTTACTTTGCATCTCCTGTATCTGGATCTTGTGTGTACCTATTTGTTTAGAAGTTACCTACCCCCATTAGAATGTAAACCCTTTGAAGGCCAGTTCTGTGTTTGCCTTTTGTTTGTATTCCAGTGTTTAGCACAATGCCTAACACAGTAAACCCTTAAAATGCTTTAATAAACGTGGCTGATTGGTACAGATAAAAAATGGGTAAAAAAAAAAAAGTTCTGGAAAGATGGGTCTGTTCTGTGAAGAAAAATCTTTGAGATAAAAGGGGGTTTGTGTGAAGATGCCAAGATGAAATTTTTTATTCATTCACCTAATCAACAAATAGACAGGTGGTACAATGGATAGATGGCTATCCTTGAAAACAGAATTAAAATCCTACCTAAAACATTTACTAACTTACTGAGTCACTTAACCTCTATCTACTTCAATTTCCTTATCCGTAAAATGAAACTAATAATTGCACCCACCTCATAGGATCAAATGAGACAATAAATATAAAGCATTTTGCAAACCTTAAAGTACTTTATGAATACTATCATCCATCCCCAAAGATCACCATTCTTTCCACTATACCTTACTATAAATCAACACCTCTGATTCTAAATTAGATCATGTTGAGACAGTTGGGTGTATGAGCTAGCACTCTTGTTCCCCTTCCTCCTGCTGGATCAAACACTCCCAATTCCCATACATAACATATTAATATTATTCTATCTGAGAGCCAGAGTATCCTATCCCACAAAATGTCCTCAAGACAGTTTGGGGGCTATGTGAGCCTTTGATGACTAATATTTGGTGTGAGGGCCATCTGGCTTCTTGGGTAGCTGTCCCTCTTATTTTTTCATTAGATGCTAGTCAACAAATAGCCCGTTCAGCTCATGGAGGGGGTCACTTGGCTTCCCTCTCCCTTCCCCAATCCCCTACTCCACATTACATGGGTTTCTGTTCCTTTTGGGGGTTTTGCTCTCCTTTCTGTAAACAGCCTGAAACAAAATCTGTATGGTTTTTTGGAACTTCTTCTCCAGTGGTTTTTCCCATGTTTACTTGGGCATTCAGTTCAAAATTAATTTTCTTCTGAGAGGTCACCTCCAGGTTATTATGCTGTATAATCTCCCAATTCCTTCTTAGATGTCTTTCATTGGAACTCATGGAATTACAAGACCAGAGAAAACTTCTCCAGATATCTCTTAGCCCAATCCTCATTCTCCATGAAAGACTATGGACACCATCTCAGAATAATACCACCTACTAAAAAAATCAGTATTTCAATAAGTAGTGTCTATCCTAGAAGTACTAATTATGGAAACAAATATCCTCCTTGATGGTGAAGACCTCATGTATTCCATGACTTGAAGCTTAATTTTCTAAACTCCTTTAAAAATATTATTATTATCATTGTTATTACTATTTTTAAGATTGGAGTCTTCCTATCTTGCCTTGGCTGCCAGAAGTACAGGGGTCACTTAGATACTACTGCTAGTTCTTTAACTTTGATTTGTTCCTTTTTCAATTTGAAATAGTTCATTCCTGGTGAACTGGTGGTCCCCTTCTTTTGGGACCACTCACCACAGTAATGCTGTAGCTCAAAACCTTTAATTTAGGAGCTGTGTCTCTGCCTCCCAGATTGTAAGGCTTATAGGTAGATACCTTCAGACTCAGCCAAAACACCTAATCTTAAAAGGATTCTTTAAGAAGTTTAATTATTTCTGAACCTTTTTGTTATTCAGCAGCTAGAAAGATACATTATTGTAGATTGGTATTAGACTATAGAGCTCAAAATCAAACACTGGTTAACTTCTGTAGCTGATCCCCAAACTGGGGCCCTATTTTCTCTTTTGTTAAACAGTCAGTGCCCTCAGACCTTGCCAAAACACCTAATCTTAAAAGGATCCTTTAAAAAGTTTAATGATTTCTGAACCTTTTGGTTATTAAGCAGCTAGAAATAATACATTATTGTAGATTAGTATTAGACTATAGAGCTAAAAACCAAACACTGGCTAACTAGCTGATCCCTAAACTGGGGCCCTGTTTTCTCTTTTATTAAGCAGTCAACACTTAACTTGGCTCTTTGAGATTGTGAAAAACTTTATAAGTGTTACCTCATTTTATCCTCCCAACAACCCTACAGATATTATCATCTCCACTTTCCAGATGAATAAACTGAGCTGGAGAGAGGCTAAGTAATGATACAGCTAGTAAGTGTTCAAGGTGGGATTCAAGCCCAAGTTTCTGTTGACTCCAATTAAGTGTAAAACCACATCTGCTTTATTAGAAAAACATTTTCTCTTCTCCCCTCTCCTTTTTAAGAGGGCAGATTTAAACAGATTCCATCATTTAAATTCATTAAATTTAACTATTAGTATCCTTGAAACAAAATTACATTTAAATTCCTTCTTAGTATTATTTAAAATTCTTATAAACCTAGCTTTAAGCATCAACAATAAAATCATCTACCTATATTTGAAAACATGATTTTTAATATTTAAAATGTTTATAGTAATTTATTGATTACTCTCTGTGCAGATCTTCTTTTTACTCCATTTCCCTCCCACCCTGAAAAAAAAAGTTAGAATAAAATTACATTATTTCAGATATTTACTGTGTGACCCTGACACTTATCTACTGCCTCATCTATGAAATGGGAATAATAATTATACCTATAAGATCAAATTTATAAAATACTACGGTAGGCACTTGTGGGGAAGCCAAATGGTGAAATGAATAGACTGCTGTACTTGCAATCAGGCAAATCTGACCCCTGACACTTATTAGCGGGGTGACTTTGGACAAGTCACTTACCGCTGTTTGCCTTAGTTCCTCATTTGTAAAATGAGCTAAAGAAGGAAATAGCAAACCAGTCTAGTATCTTGCCAAAAGACCCAAATGGGGTCAAAAAGAATCCGATATAACTGAAAAATAATTCAACAACAATAACAACATAGTAGGCACTTACTAAACTCTTATGGTATTGGAAATTTAATTTAGCTCAATAAACATTTATTAAGTATCTATTGTATGCAAAAGTTTATTGGATGCTGGGGATCCTGAGTCACAAAGAAAGTATTCCTTGTGTAGAAATATAGTACTAAGAAACTGAAGTAGGTAAAAATGCTAACAACTGAAGAAATCTAGGAGGTACCTGAACTAAACAGAAATGCACACTGGCAAGAGCTGACTACAACAAAAAGTTATCTCCTCCCTTATCTACCACCCCAGTTCTCTCTCAATGGAGCCTTACATTCACATTAACTGTCAGTTATCATCGACTCCAGTTGATTCATATTGACTGTCTGTTGATACTCAACCCAGATAATTCTTTTTTTTCAAATGAATTCTTACTTAGACATATTCCAATCTCATATTGTTGAGATTGATTTTCAAATCAAGTATAAAATTTACATTTATTCTGATTAAGATTAATGTAAATTATATTTTAAAATAATTTTAAAATGAAATTAGTTTCATCTTTTTAGATTCTTTTTGTTCACTGCTTTCATTTCTAGGTACTCCCTAACAATCCCTTTAATAATACAGTTTAGAATTTTATCAGGATTCATTGTCCTATAATGTTCCCAAAACATGTTAACATATTATTTTTGTAACTAGCGCCTGTAGTCATATTAATTCAAAGACAACTGAACTAGCCAGGAAGTCATTCTATAAATTTGTATTTTTAAAATATGTTAACATTTGTTGTTATTATGAGCAGTACCCATGGTTAGACCCTTCCAAAGATGAAAGAACATGCATGGTTAAGAAATACATATAGATCATTATTTTTATTTATGTGATGCACATACACATATACACACACATGTGTATATCTATTTGTAGATATAGGTATGTAGGTATAAATATACACATACTGTCTGGCATATTACCTGAAAATTATGTAACCAGACCGTTTTTCCCAACTCGCATTCTTAAGCGTGATCTACCAATCTTGACCTAGGAGAGAGTGTCATTAAGACATATTTTTAAATATATATATATTTGAGCTCCTATGCTGATTCATTGGGGAAAGTTATGACCATTGGGTTGTATATAAAATGGGGATTGAGAAAGGAGGGGAGAATTTTCTTTCAGCCCCTGGGGAATCTCACCCTTTATAATGAATGAGTGCTGTATGGGATAAATTATCTGTTAAGAGTTTTTTTTTTTTTTTTTTTCTTCAAGGATAAGGTACTGTGCCTCTGGTATAGTAGAAAGAGTCAGAGGACCCGAGTTCAGATCTACTTTTGAGTAGCCTTGGGCAAGCCATTTGGCTTCCTCACCTATAAAAACAGCACCGTGGACTAGATGGTTTATGAAGTTCCTTCTGAACCTTGATGAGTGATCCTGTCATTCAATGATCTCAGATCTTTTCTTCAACAAATCCTCCCTTAAACAACAATAAAAGTGTTGTCTTAACAAGTCAACATTTTTCTAAGGAAACTAACTCCCCCAAATACAGACATAAGCCCACTGGCTCCCCACAGAGCAGCCAAAATAGAAAGTCTTGCTTAAATAATTATCCTCCACAATACAAATTGAAACAGCATCTTAATTTATGTGTTTGTTTAGTGAGAGACATGTCAAATCTTAACTTATAGACTTGCATAATTCAAACTTGGGCATTTTAATTTAGACCGCAAAAGGGAACAGATCATTTGACAGCTTCTTGGTGCTTTAAATCTTAAAAATTCCTTTGCCACGGGACAGCACAGCACTGAGCTCTGCAGGAATTTTCCCTTCCTGCCTTAAAATTATTACATGGTTTTTTTCTTACCAAGGTCAAATCCAGATGCACAAGTAGATGACATAAAAACCAGATACCCAGCAAAAGCCACTTCTGCACTTGCCAAAAATAGCATAAGATGGTGGTGATATTTCCACTGTCCTTTCTAAAAATGTTTTTTTCCACAGGCTTTCCATCCACCATTGCCACTAAAAGTGGCAGATGAAAGAGGCATTAGCAAAGCAGTGAATATCTGGGCATGTGTAGGACAAAACAGAAATGAAGGAGCTGACAGAATGTGAATCAGTTCAAGAACAATTAAATTAAATCCATGGATTATAGAGTTACAGTAGATTAAGAAAGCTTGAATTTGGAGAGGGAGAGGTCTGGAACATTCCTTGCCTTTTGAGCTTGTGGTCATGGATATCAGCCACCTTCTCTCATATACCATTATCACATAAAACATATCTGTTAGAGCAAATAACAGGCTAGATGGTCCATGGGTCTGACCAATGTGGTAATTCTTACATTTTCATTGAAACACTGAAACAAATTCCATGTTTCTTAAGTAGGTACTAAAATTTAATCTTGTATTTCAGCACTATAATAATAAAATAATACCATATATAATCATTATAGTTATATATCACTATGATGTAAATATATATTACATATTAAATTAATTCTATAATAATATAGTAAAATAATATAATAATTTTCATTATGTTAGCCTTTCAAATGAGGATTTCGCCATCATCAAGTTTTCTTTCCCATCTCTAGCCAATCTCCTCTATCTTTACTCTATTTAGCCTGCATTTTCAGAAATGCAAGGTAATAAATTTGTCTTACTATTATCTGTATGACCTTGGGCAAATCACTCAATTTTATTTAATTCGACAAGAATTTTATTAAGTTCTAGATACTGAGTTAGGTATTATGATCCCAAGACCACAAAGAAAGAAAGAAAGAAAGAAACAGACGTTTTCTTTGAGGAATTTACATTGAATGTAACCACCTGGACCTCTCTTTCCTTATCTATAAAATGGAAGGATATGTGGGGTAGAGGGGCAATGGGGAGGGTGATGATGAAGAAGTTGGAGATATACAATGATTTCTAAAGTCTTTTGTTGTTTGAAATCCTATGAGTAAGTGATGCTCTCCCCTGGAATAGTTTTCAACATCCAACATAGTTACAAGTATGGATGAGATTATAGAGTATCTATTTTTCTAAATAATCTCTCTCTCTTTCTCTTTTTCTTTCTCTCAGGCTCTTTACTTTCAATGAGTTTGATCTTCTAAAAACAGCACTATACTGGGTCTACCTCCAACTAAACCTCAAACTTCAGTCAGTTCCAATCTATGAGACTGTCCTGGCATTTTTTGGCAGGTAACAACCTTCAAATGTTAATGTTATGATGGAAAACAACAACAGTAAGTCCTTCAATGATATAACTTCCCATGAGATGAAGAAACTAAGACCTGCAGTAAAGAAGAGAATGCAATTTCATTATGGAACATAAGATTTGGGGATGTATTTTAGCAAATAAATTACTTGGAAACATAAATAGAGCTGTTATAAGAGGACCATATGGTTCTGCAAATTTATGTTCAATAATAACCATTATAGAGTAGAAATATATCAGAAAAAAATACTATACTGGTCTTTATCTTGTGTTGAAAATGTTATTTTCATTAGACTGTATTTAATCTATACTAGCAGAACAGAATATTATGTGGTGACCAAGCAATTAAATAGGCATGTTTAAAAAGGACAATGATTATGAGATCAGAAGATTGAGGTTGAAGCTGAGTTCTGACAAGTGTGATCTTACATTTTTCTCACTTAGGCAAATTGTGAGAGTTGGACTAGATAATTTCTAGGTCCTCTTTATACTCTTATTGAGGACCCTAAGAACTTTGTTTATGTGGGTTATACTGTTGGGACTCATAGAAGAGTGTTGTGGATTTTTAGACAAGAATATGGATAAGATACCTTAGAATGGTTTCTTGGGGATATGTCACTGTTTCCATGATCTTTTACAAAGTCTCCTACCAGTATCAATTGCAATCTATCACACCCAATCACAAAGGTGGGATTCACCCAATGAGATAGTGGCATTTTTCTAGTTTTTTTAAATGTTTAAAAAATTTTTTTTAGTCTTTCATGGATACCAGGTAAGCACTTGGATCATATTTTTGTTGTCCCTTGCTCTTGCCAGAAGTCCCACCTCCTTTTCCATTTATTCCAGTGTTTGTTAATGCCTGATTTTAATTTGTTCATGTAAATAATTTTAGATAACATCCTGCACCTATTTATAGCTATATTTAGGCTTTCTATTTCTCTTTGGGTCATTCCCGGTTATGGCTCTGCTGAGATCATGGTCTTCCATATATTCAGTTATTAATTGACTTTGCAGAGGCTGTGGAAAAAAGGAAATAAAATATCATTGTTGCTTTACATAGCAAGTCTGTAATCCACCGTTCTTTCAGCTTCAATTACTCAGTAAAAAAGTATTTTCTAAGTAACTACACTGTGACATGAAGACTAAAATAATATGTACATATTGCAGTACATATAAAATTAGTTAAATTTAATTGAATTGGGATATCTAGAAGGCATAGTGGATAGAGCCTTGATGTGGAAAATAGTGTTGAAGTTAAATCTTGAAAGAAACCAAATATTATAAAAGATAGTAAGGAGGAAGTACCTTTTTGCCAGTACAAAAGATAGGAATGGGAGAATTAGGGCCATATATAAGGAATATCAAGGAGCCTAGTTTGTCTAGACTTCAGTATGCACGAAGGGAACTAATGTGTATAAAATAAGACTCAAAAAGTAGTTTGGGCCCAGGTTGTGAAGGACTTTAAATATATTTAATTCTGGCAATGATAAGGTAATAGTATTTAATGAGTAGGAGAGATATATGATCAAATTTATACTTCAGAAAAATCAGTTTGGCAGGTATATGAAGAATTGATGGAAGAAGGGGAGAGATAAATTAGGAGGCAATTCCAATAATCTAGGCAAAAAATCATGAGAGCATAAACCAAGACAGTGGTCATGGGACTGCCACTAAGAAGGATGTGAGGAGGGTTTTAAAGGAAAAAATTTCATGATTTAGCAATTGAATGGGAACGTGAGGTAAGTGACAATAAGGGGTTCAATATGGAGGCTAGAAGAATGATAAGGTCCTTGATAGAAACAAGGAAGTTCAGAAAAGGAGAACATTTGGAGAGAAAAAAAATGTTTAGTTAAAAATACTTATGTGAGATCTAATATGAAATACCCAGAGGCAATTGATTGTGTAGGTCTGGAGCCCAGGGAAGAGATTAGGGCCAAAAATTCAGATCTGGGAGTCATCAGCAGAGGGATGATAATTAAACCCATGTGAACTCATGAGGTCACCAGAAAAAATGTAGGGAGAAAAAAGATCCCAGGAGAGAGCCTCGGGGCACACTCACAGTAAAAGGGTACATGAACAATGACCCAATAAAGAGTCTTGAGAATGAAGTCAGGTAAAAGGAATGTGGGGGGGGGGAAAAGAGAAAGAGAGGAAGAGGAAGGGAGAGGGAGAGAGGAAAAAGAGAAAGAGAGGGAGGGAGGGAGGGAGGGAGGGAGGAAGACAAAGAGGGAGGGAGGGAAGGAAAGGGGGAAAGAGAAAAGGAGAAAGAGGAGAGAGGGAGGGAGAAAGAGGGGAAGGGAGGGAGAAAGGGAGAGAAAGAGAACCTACACAAGGAGGGAGAAATAAAAGAGGGAGAGAAAAAGGAAGGGAGAGAGAAAGAGAGGGTGAGAAGGGAGACAGAAAGAGAGGAAGGGAGGAAGAGAAGGAGGGAAAGAGGAAGGGAGGAAAAGAGAGGAAGTGAGAGAGGAAGAGAGAGAAAAAGGAAGGGAGAGAAGAAGAGAGAGAGAGAAATAGAAAGGGGGGAGAGAGAATTGTGTCATCAAAACCCATAAAGGAGAGTCTCCCAGAGGAGAGGGTAGTGAATGCTGTCCACTGGGTTGGTGGTGGGAAATCTTGTGCTTGGTAGAAAGGGGCTCTGAATGTGTATGTCTTCTCAGGTTATTCCAAGGTCATGCAATAAGAATCATCCCCTGCCAAATACAAAAAAAGAAAGGTTCTCCAAAGCAGTGATCTAACTGCAACCCTCATGGTGTTATGACATTACCTAGGGCTTGTATAAATGCCCCAATGCCTCCTGAGAGGCACGGTCACATTCTAGGCTCCCTATAGGGTGCTAGAAGTTTAAGATTAGGAAGGTTCCTAGTTTGGCATCCCCAGGATGAGTTGACCTGCTCACACCAGATTCACCAGATCTCTTACTGCATAACATTGACCGTGCTGCATGGGTAACATGATCCATGAGCCCATTCTTACATAGAATATATTCTGTTTGAGAGCAGAGACTCTTCTTTTTAAATCTTCATATTCCTAACATTTAACACATTGCCTTGAACATAAGAGGTACATAAGAGATATTTGTTAAATTAAATTCAAATAGTGTGGGGTAATAGCTAGAGGAAGACCTTGATTCGGGTGCCATTCCTGACAGATCGTGGCTATGTGTCCTTGAGTAAGTCACTACCTCTGGGTATTCTGCATGACTCTAAGATCATATGTTGTAGATTTTTTTTTCTTGTAGATCCGATTTTTCTTGTACAGCAAGATAACTGTATAAATATGTATACACATTCCATTTCTCAAGTATTTTCACATAATTAGCATGTATTAGACTTCCAGCCATCTAGGAGAGGGGTGGGGACTAGGGGGAGGAAAATTTGTAACAGAAAGCTTTACAAGGGTCAATGTTGAAAAATTACCTATACATATGTTTTGCAAATAAAAATCTTTAATAAAAAAATTAATCTTGGAAAATAAATAAATTCTTAAAAAATAAAAAAATAAAAGATCCTATGTTGTAGACAAAGTGTAGATTTACTTCCCATCACAATGAAATCGCAGTTCTAGGCCCCATTCCTATTTCTAGCTTTGAACCTTTAATAGCCAATATAGGCATCCATTCTTAATCAAAGTTCTTCTAGGTTGGTGTATCATTGAAAAGCAATGAGTCAGATTTCTGAAACAGCTGTGCACCATGTTAACTGAAGCATCCATCTTTAATGCCTTCTTTTTTTGGTCCAGCTCTCAGAATTACACATATTTTGCTCTATTTCTTTGTATGTTACTTTGAACCCAAGTGTTTACACTTTCTATTTTTTTTCTCTTCCTGATACCCCATGAGACATTCTTTCCTATGAGTCATATACACCATAAGAAATTTCTGTTTGGCTCAAAGTTAGACTGTCATTTTGGAAACAACATCTCCACACTAAGAGATAGGAAATGAGCTAAAATGTGAATGATTCATAGGAACTCTGGCTGTGTTTACTGTGGGAGAAACCAGTGGGAAATAAAGTGATGGTGTGGATCTCCCTCCATTTATTCTATGACAGTGTGCTTCATTTGGTGGCCTAAATATACCATTCCTAATACACATATTCCAAGGCTATTCCTGAAGCTTAGCACAGTGCGCACAAATTTTTTTCCCTCTCAAGCATTTTTTATTCTTCATGAGATATCTTGATTCAATTTTTAAACCCACATTATAACCAGCATGTGGTATGATGCATTGATTTAAAGGCCTTTTGAGACACAGATCCTTTTAAATCATATAATCCTATTATATTTTATCTTATTATACTGCATTTCATTTCCCCCAAAGATTTCTAAGTGTCATAACTTGAAGCAAATCATGTCTCTTGAGGGGATGAAACTGTTTGTTCTTGGATATTTGGCTTAGAGATTTCTAATACCATTTTCCTGGTAGTTTCTACCTCCATTAACCTAGCTGGTTTCCTTATGATGTCCTCTTCTCTTCAGCACGCAGCACAGTGGGAAGAGTGAGGGTTAGGTTAATAATGAGAGAGTTGTTAACCTTTTTTATACTCTAATAAAGCTGGTGATTCCCTTCTTGCTTCTTGTAAAATGGGAATAATGATAGTACTGTACCTACTTCACAAGGTGGTTGTGAGGATCAAATGAGATTTACATATTTAAAGCACTTCAGAAAATTTAAAGCAATACTATTCTCAGCATACAAAAATATATAGGATCATAAAAGAAAACAATTATATTGAAATCTGGCTATAAAGAAATCTCAACCAAGTTCACAGATTGCAGGTTAAGAATCCCTTACTTAAACAATTTCTATTCTTTAGAGGAGCTGACTTCAAGTAAGCTTTCAGCTAAATTGTAATAGCTCTGGTTCATTTTCCCCACAATTTTACTAATTTTCAGACAGATATGGTCCCACATAATAGCATTTGCTTTTCTTCTGTCTTTCCTTCCAACAATTTCTTTCCATTGTTGTTGTTGAGTTGTTTCAATCGTGACCTATTCTTTGTGATCCCATTTGGGATTTTCTTGGCAAAAATATATTGTTTTTATTTTCCAGTCATGACTTCATTTGGTATTTTCTTGTGAAAAATACTGGAGTGGTTTGCCATTTCCTATTTCAGTTCACTTTACAGATGAAGAAATTGAGGCAAGAAATATTAAATAATTTGCTCAGGGTCACTCAGTTACTAAATGCCTGAGACTAAATTTGAACTCCTGAAGATAAGACTTTCTGATTTCCAGCCCAATCCTCTATTCATTGCACCACTAGTAGCCCATTATTGGCAGAGATACTGAGTTAAGGGTCACAACACTAACAAATGTCTGAGATTGAATTTGAATTCAGTTCTTCCTAGTAACAGGTCCAGCATTCTATCCACTGGGCCACATCACTGCCCTTCATAAACCTATTGACATGAATAAAGACAATTTTTAATATTTTCCTCCATGTATCCAAATTTATTTACTATTTTCATTTTTTTTTCTCCTTTAGGCATGCTGATCTGATAACTGAACTATATTCACAACTCATTTTTTCTACTCCATAGCAATGCTATTTTTCCTTGGTCCTCTTCCTTCTTATGAAACTCAGTCCACATGTTTTACTCTTTCCAAAATCCAGTATGATGCCTAATAATAATAATAAATGGAGTTTTTATAAAAATTTGAACTTTGCAAAATACTTTAAAAGCATTACCTCATTTTTTCCATACAATAACCTTGGGAATGTGAGCTGATATTATCCCAATAAGTGTGTGAAGATGAACTTAAATTCAGTTATCCCTGACTCCATGTCTTGCAATCTATCCACTATACCAAATAAATCTTCTGTTTCAGAGGTAGATGTACCAAATAGAGCTGGGCAAATTGGCTCAGTTTAGATACATTTGTTTAAATGCATTAGCTCTGACTCCAGCCTATCAAAATATGATATACCGTAAGATCTAATATCAGGGTAGGAACCTTCTCCATTGATATAGCTTGTAGCCCATATAGCTCTATTCCTATAAAAATCTTGTTCATATTATTCTATTCTCATATGCTGAAGGGTTTCTTCCATGTCTTTTATATTTTGAAACTACCTCTGCAATATTTAGGTTGCTTATCCTTTATTATTGCTATCTTATGTAAGCATTTGAATTTGGCTAAGGGAATGTATAATAGCTGTCTTTTTCTTTGTTTCAATACCAGTTTTTGGTTTTACATTAAAAACATTTCCAAATTATACCTACCCATGAGAACCTTTTTTAACACAATGAATTGGTAAGCAATGATTTAATCCGAAAATTGATGCAACATTCTACACCTGTAGTAGATGTAGTAGATTTCAAAACTTTTTTTTAATTAAACAGAAATCTATTTTCTCTCCTTCCTTCTCATATTATTGAAAAAAAAAGAGAAAAAAGAACAAGTTTTTATTATTTTTTAGTAAACACACGCAGCCAAGTGAAACCAATTTTCTCATTGGCTGTATTAAAAAGAATGTAAATTCATTCTGCCCTTTTTCATCATCATGAATCATGCATCATGGAGAATCATTTGTATTGATCATAATTCTTATAGCTTTGAGAGTTGTTTATCTTTAAAGTGTTGTTATTGTAAAAATTGTTCTCTTGGTGTAGTTCATTTCGTCTTTCAGTTTCTCATTGTTTTCAAAATTATTCATCCTTTACAATATTGATACTAATGTATAAATTGTTCTTCTGGTTTATGTCTTTTTGTTCTGCATCAATTCATAGAATTTTTTCTGTGTCTTTTGGAAATCATCCATTTCCTTATTTCTTGCAACAGCATCATATTCCATCTCATTTATATCCCTTCAACTGATGGATATTCCTTTAGCTTCTAGTTTTATAGCACCAAAAAATCTGTTATGATATTTTTGTGTATTTTTTGGATCTCTTTTGGGTATAGATCTAATAAAACTAGAACATCTAGGTGGTGCAGTGGATAAAATGCCAGAGCTAGATTCAGAAAGACCTGATTTCAAATCCAGTCTCAGACACATATTAGCTGTGTGACCCTGGGCAAACTTACTTTTCTCTGTTTGCCTTATATTCCCCATCTGTAAAATGGGGATAATAAAACTACTTATCTCTCAGGATGAGAATAAAATGAGACAGCAATTGCAAAGCACTTAGCAAAGTGCCTATCATGTAGTAAGTATTTAATAAAATGTTAGTTATTATCATTATAGCTAGGAGGTACTGTTTGGTCTTTTTGTGTATAATTCCAAATTAATTTCCGTAACGGTTATACTCATTCACAAGCCTACCACTCACCAACATGATTTTTTCCTGTAATCCCTCTAATGTTTAATCATCTTCTTTCTTTTTTTTTGATAAGACCACTTATCAATTGGAAAATGACTTGTTCTCTTATA
The DNA here is from genome assembly GCA_023553655.1 of Myrmecobius fasciatus. Taxonomy (NCBI): domain Eukaryota; kingdom Metazoa; phylum Chordata; class Mammalia; order Dasyuromorphia; family Myrmecobiidae; genus Myrmecobius; species Myrmecobius fasciatus. Next base: position 274,807 of record JAJPUD010001778.1, on the reverse strand, counting down.
AATTTTAATCCATTCTTTATATATCCTGAAAATGAGGTCTTTATCAGAGAAATTCACTGTGAAGAAGGTTCCCAGGCATACAGTTAATTGTTTTCCATTTAATTTTAGTTTTATTGGATTTGTACAGCTTTATTTTATGCAGTCAAAATATACATTTTATCTTCCATCATCATCTCTGTTTCTTGTTTGATCATGAACTTTACTTCTACTCTATCCGAAAAGGTGATAATTAATTTTTTCATGTTTTTCTTACTTGTTGATGATGTGACTTTTATATCTAGGTCACATATCCATTTGAAATTTATCTTGCTGTGTCCAAAGTGTGAGATATCCAATTTTCCTCACACTTTTTTGTCAAAAAATAAATCTTTATCCCAGGAATTAGGATCTTTGTGTTTCAAGTTCTAGGCTACATATTAATTTACTTCTCTATCTAATCTATTTGGCTGATAAATCTATTTTTAACCAGTAAAAATTATTTTGAGAATTACTGACTTATAATACAGTTTGAAGCATCTTTATTCTTTTTCACTATTATTATTTGTTAATTTCATTATTTTATATTATAAATAATAATCTGTTATTATTAATCCTTTGTGATTCTTGACCTTTTTAGCCATATTAATCTTGTTTTTGTCTTTCTAATTCTATAAAGTAATCCTTTGTTAATTTGAATGACAGTTAAAAATAAATTAATTTAGAGAACATTGTTGTTTCTTTATATTGAGTCAGTATCACATGAGCAATTTATATCGTCCCTGGTTCTTTAAGTCTAGTTTTTATTTTTGTAAATAGTGACTTGTAATTGTACATACACACACACACACACACACACACACACACACACACACACACACATATATATAGCTTGTGTATATCTTGGTAAGTATACTCTCAGTTTTATATATTCTGTGTTTACAAATGTCAATTTGAATGTCAATTTCTAGTACTTCCTGCCAGGTCTTATAAAACTGCAGATGATTTGCAGATTTATATAATACACTGTTTGCCCAAGTCATTGTTTCAATTAATTTTAGTTGACTCTTTAGAATTTTTCCTGTTTGTCATCAAATCATCTGCAAAATAACTGATAAATGTGTTTCTTCTTTTCCCTACATTTATTCCCTCAATTTCTTTTTCTTGCCTTAGTGCTATAAACAGAATTTCTAATATTATTTTAAATGAATGACTATGATGGATATCTTTGTTTAATTTACTCCTAAATTTACTAAGAATGGTTCTAGTTTATTCCTATTGTATATAATAGCAGCTTTTGGTTTTAGATATATGCTATTATTTTAAGGAAAGGAAGATCCATTTATTCCTATACTTTCTATTGTTTGTAATAGAATCATAATTTTTGTTGGTGGTTATTAGAGAAGTTAATTAAGTTTATGTGCTATTAAATCAACCATATATTCCTGATATAAATTCAAATTGGTCATAGTGTATAATGTTCATGAAATGTTTTAAATTCTTTGTCATTTTTTAAAACATTTTTGCATCAAAATTCCTTAGGGATATTGGGAAGTAGGGGCTTTTTTCCTCTGTTAACTTTTCCTGGTTTATTTATAAAAACCATATCTGTGTCATAGAAGAAACTAGTAGGATCTCTTTTGCTGTTTTTCCAAACAGTTTATGTAATAATTATGTAATTGTTCTTTTAATGTTAGAATTTACTTGTGAATCCATCTGGTCAAATGATTTTTGTTTTTTCTTTGAAAGTTTCATTTACGGCTTATTCAATTTCTTCCTCTGAAGTGAGGTTATTTAAATTCTCTATTTCTTATTAATTAGAATACTTCATGTTTTTGTAAATATTCATTTATAGACTCAGCTCAGATCCCAGCTTCCTCACAAGGCCTTTTCCCTTCCCTCTTTCTCCTCTCCCTTTGCCAGCCCTAGTATCATCTCCTCTCAAATTATATTCCATCTACTCCACAGTATCTTGTGTGTTCTTATCTCTTTACATTTTGTCTCTTTCATTAGAATATAACCTCACTGAGGTCAAGAATTTTTCCCCTGCTTTCTTTGTATCTCTAGGTCTTAACATACTGACTGCCACATAGTAAATACTTAAACATTTGTTAAGTGAGTAGCTGACAGATTTACTGTAGTGAACATGGAATAGGTCTTGGAATAAGGAAGAACCAGGTTCAAACCCTACCTCAAACAGTGTTCATATGACCTTGTCAAGTCACTTAGCCTCTAAGTGTCCTTGGCCACACTCTAAGATAATTAGTTTCAAAGAAGGTACCTCACAAATAAAATTGTTAATTCCAGTCAAAAATGAGAATGAATGTAAAACTCCTAACACATGAATAAGTAAATCTCATAAGCACTTTATAGAAATGAATAAATAGACTTTTGTTCAGGAGCCACCAGTTTTCTTAATCACTCTTTTTAATGTAGCATTTCTGTCTATGATCTTTGACACTTTTAGAATTTCCTCCTTTAATGTATCTTGAAAATCCATCCCTGAGTATTTTGAAAATACTGCTGCCTCCAAACCTGACTTCCTCTTGGCTCCTTATCTATCAGTAGGTGCAGTCACTCTTTCCAATTTTGTTTTATTGATTGCCATTTTATTATCTCTTTATAAGTCACATGAAATAATGAGGTGTTGGAATCTTAATATGGAACCTCCATTGTCATCAATGATGAAAATAGGTCGTTAGAAATATGAGCAGAGCTATTCCATTTCACAAGAATGGGCTAATTCCTTCTCAGTTTCATCTGTAATTGATTCTAAAATGATCTGATTTATTTGAATTTCAGGCCATGTTCTTTGCAGATTTATTTTCCCTTCACTATTTTGTGAGGCAATACTGGCTTATAATCTTTTTAATTTATTTTTTAAATCACTGCTATAGTTTTTCTCCACTAGGAAGAAATATGCAATGTTTACTAGCTAAGAAAGTTCTTTAAGATCTTCTTGTGATTGCTTTGCATCTTACTTTTCCAAGAAATGTTGGTCAGAGGAAATTGATATCTTTTCTTTTTATTTTTTTTCCCTTCAAAGATAATTACTTATTTAAATAAGCCTCTGACAAGAAACTTCAAGGGTCTTCCTCAAAAAATTTTTATGATAATAAATTAGACCATCTTTTGCTTCAATTCTTAGCAAGCCCTTAATCACTGAACATTGCTTCAGACAAACCAAGGCCTAAGAAAGATCTTAATTTCAAAAGGTAAGGGTCACCCACTGTATCCTTGAACCATCTCAAGTCATCCCAATATTTGTCTTTCCTCTAGACTTCTATGACTGTAGAGGAAAGAGTGAGACCAAAGCTCTTCCTTACTTAAATCCAATTCACGTGTCAACACATCACCCTCTGGATGTCATTAGTCTTCTTTGAGAACTAAGAATGAACAGTAACATTTAAATCAGATTTCAAAATATTTAATTGAATATATTCTTCTAATCTTTTTTTCCCCTTTAATATATGTTTAGTTTTGACCCTTGCCTATTGAATGATTTGACTATGACTCTCATGTGGATAGCCAAATCTTTCATATTGGTTAAAACAGTCAATTTATTTTTTTGGTGATTTTTTTTGTATTCCCCATTTTTACCAATCACACTTCATTTCTTGAAGAATGTATCCTGACATATTAGTATAAGACTACTGAACAAGCCACAAATCTTCAATTTCTTTTATTTATTAATTCTTAATCATATTTTTCAAAATTTTGTGGTTTTCCCCTATTTCTACATTCTCATTGAAGTTACTGAGTATCAAGGCATATCTTGATTTGGTTTGTAAGATCTTGTTAAGTTCTCGATAGCATTTCTCTTCTTAATCATCTACAAGAGATATTGGTCCATAAGACATAACTATCTTCCATCAGTCCCATTTTCTACAATCATCTTAGGTGAATACTGAAGGGGATGATGAACAATCTATTCTCAAGTATTTGCATTTCAAATACATTACAGTGAACTTGAATGATAAGTAATTTTTCCCAATATCTTTTCAATATTTCCCATTGGGCTGTTATTTAATTTCCATTTAATTTTCAGAAACAACTCAACATTGATATTCCCAGGCCTTTCCCAAAGCATGTTGACATTTCAGTTGGTTTTAATGACTTTAGAGTGATTATTTTTTTATCCTTGGATAAATAACCTTCTACAGGACAAGAACTAATATTTGTAGTGCTCTTGGAATATATAATGTTTTGAAAATTTACATTATATTTTGTGATGGGTCCAGAGTCAGTAACCAGTAGGGACTAAGATCTGTTGATGGAACATGTCTGGCCAGGGCCAATCCTGAACATCCATGGTACCTAAGAGAATGGAATACTAGACTAGGTCTTTTGTTGATGTACATGCACTGCTGGGTTTCAAGAGTTCTAGGATGATTATAGGAGAGTTGTTTCATGTTGGGTAGAAGTAAGAATTTGTGAAGTTTCAATCATAGATACTTAGGATGGCAGAGTGATCTGAGACACATTTTTATTTGGGAATAGGTCAAAGTTCAACTAAATAATTAGCCCACTATAAGAAATAACAGCACTATTTTTTTTCTATGCAGGAGAATGAATTCTAAGATGATTATATAATGGCTGTCCTTAAAATGTAAATTTGTTCCTAGAGTACTATGTAGAATAATTATGTTCCATAAATATTTAACAGAAAGAACAGTTACATCTAATTGGAATTAGGTTAAAGCAGGAATTGTTCCTTCTTAAATGTGTAGCCTGAGGAAAAAGCAAAGCACCCCTAGGGGAAATAATAGAATGAGCTAAACGAAATAAAAAAGTAACTTCTACTCTTTCTCACACTAGAACAAAATCATCTCCAGGAGGTCTTTGTAGAAGAATGGACCAAGATTCATTCCATCTCCTAGGGAATGAGTAAACAAACAAACAAAGAGTATGTTTTTACATTTTTCCAATATAATCATGCAGAAGCCAAGCTGATCCAAGGTAATCTCAATAAACTTTGGATAGAAAACACCATCTGCATCCAGAAAAAGAACTATGGAGATTGAATGTAAATCAACATATGCTCTGTTTCATTTCTTTTTTTTTTCTCTTCTGTGGTTTTTCCCTTTTGTCTTATTTTTCTCTCTCAACATGATTCATAAAAAATGTGTATTTTTTTAAAATTTAATTTAATTTTAAAAAAGCCAAGTTGAAAGCAAAAAAGTGCCTTAAATATGTATTGTATCTCTCAAAGTGTTACAAAAATGCTCCCAGAAGAAGGGGACAAGATATTTGTCTAATGGGTTTTTCTCCTGGCAGTTTCTGTTTTAGGAAAAACCCAGTGGAATGCCCAGAATGAAATGCAATATGGCTATGGAGGAAAAACTAAAAATGAACAAAGTTACAACTCTGGTCTTGTGGAAGGAGAATCCACTATTTCATTTTATTCAGCAAGCTCCAAAAATCAGGAGTGGTTGTTAAGTTCTCCAACTGAATGAGGAAATAAGTCTGAAAATAAGCCTTTTTGAGTTAATCCCACTCCCCCAAAATGAGTTAGAAATGTTCTCCAATCTGCCTACTCAGAAAAGAGATGAAAACCCTCAAATATTTAGAACAATTTTCCCCTCAATTATCTCATCTAAAAGATAGTGGAGTTGTCTCAGTGTGGAACAGATCCCAGTGGAAGGGAAGTCAGGTTTTGAATCTGTTAATTCCTGTCTGGCCTTGAGCTTTGTTTTTGAACACGGTCCCACCTGTACTAACCACATGGCAATCTCACATTCTAAAGTTAGAACTGTCCTTAGCATTTCTGCATTTTCACTTGCCCATAACTGAAAAACCTGAAACTGAAACCTCAGCGTGTTGTTTTCCTGCCCTTCAATTCCCAGCCGAGACATCCGCTGGAATATAGAAATGCTCAACCTTCTCACTCCAAGATGTTTTCTCTTTGGAAAACTCCTTCAAAAATCACTGGGAACTCCATGCAAAGCCAGTGCTACAGGAAGGAGAACTGAACCACTCTGTCCTGGCCCTGGAAACTGGGCTGGAGTTAATTTTCAACAACAATCTCCTCAGCTCTCCTTAGTAACATGTGAAACTCATCTTTTGGATTCAGTGAATGATATTCTCATCTTGGGAAAGTTTCCAGGTTCCATTTTCTCCATTCTTACTCCTAGGTCTCATCACTCTATTTCAGCCTCAGGAAGAACACTTCTTTAATAGACTGTGGATAATAAAAGACTTAACATGGAGATTCTCCCCTTTCTCCTCAGATAGAATGAGAAATCAATAAATATTTCACTGCCATACAGATTATTGCTGTCAGTATTTAGTTTTCTAGTAGGTAGGAGAATGGTCTTCTATCTTCTTCATTAGAGCTTCCACATTTCTAATCCACATTTTTGGGGAAGGTAGCCATAATCTAATTTAAAAGCCATATTTTCAGATGCGTGCCCTCATTCAGTTGGAGAATTTCACAACTATCTTTATTAGAGTTTACAGTATTCTTGTGAAAAGCCAAATGAGGAACAAGCTGGTTCATACTGGAACAAAGCCTTGGAAAACTTTCTTTTGTATCCATAAGAAGTTCAACTAAGGCATAAAATAGTAATTAAGGGCCTACTGCTAGTGGTCATTTTAAACTTAAATTTTAGTTTGTTTGGTTATGACAAGATTCCTAGTGTCAGAGTAAGTGCTTATTTAAATATTTTTCCCTTGGCTTTTGACAAGTAAATTAGTTATTTTTTTAAGCTGAAATTTTGTTTGCATGTGAATGGATAATAGTTCATGATAGTGGTAGACATGGGCTAGGTGGGAGGTGGGGGCAGGGACAATACCCAGGAACTCAGTTTTCAGACTTCAGTGGTTGCACAACTATGTAAACAAATATAATGCTCTAAGTTTCTTTTTTTCCTTCTTTGGATCTCCAGAGCATGGGCAGTGAAGTGTGGTGGCAGAAGTTCAAGGAGTTAAAGTGAAATTCTTGCTCTGCTTTGCTGACTTTAGGAGAATCATTTACCTACTATAAGCCTCTGTTTCCTCATTTCCCAAATGAGGATTGGATTAGATGATCCCTATGGTTTCTTTTAGCATGAAATCTATGATCCTGAGAACTTCTTCAATCTCTTTGAGTTATTCTTCCCACTTGGCTTTTTTTTTTTTTTTTTGCTTTTTGCTGGGGCAATTGGGGTTAAGTGACTTGCCCAGGGTCACACAGCTAGGGAATGTTAAGTGTCTGAGACCAGATTTGAACTCAGGTCCTCCTGACTTCAGGGCTGGTGCTCTAACCACTGCGCCACCTAGCTGCCCCTCCCACTTGGCTTTTAATAGAAGCAAAGCAATTTACTCTCAGTGAAAAAAATATTTTGGTATGTTGAAGAATCTATTACTTCATCAGTGTCACAAATACAAATTTTTCTTTTGTTATGCCCTCAATAAAATTATTATGCCTCCTCCACACTTTTTCCTTGCCATTAGGACTGGGAGAATTGAGTCAGGAAAACCCTTGAAGCTCTGGCCACTTTATATACTATTGTATCATAAAATTTCCAGGTGCCTTATCTCAATCCTTGCTAGGATAATTCCCCCTCCTTTTGAGTATTGCCCCTCAACTCACTGTCTCCTGCCCTTGACCTTCTTATCTTGACCTCTATCCTGTCAGGATTAAGTTATGATCCTTTTCTGGAATTATGGCTTGTCCACTCACCCAGTGTCTTCACCCCCTTATCTGCCTTTGTTTCCCCCATAAAACTGTATACTCAGGTTTTGTATTCTGTCTGCAAACTTTAGTTAGCTGTATAAGTTCCCTGCCTCAATTCCTCAGGGCCAAATGATTTTTTGAACATGAGTTCCATTGAGTTAGTCTAAAACTCTCCACATTAAAAAGATTGAAAACCAATTTTTGTCTTGCCTCAGTTTCTCTGGCATTACACTTTTCTATAGAATATTTCCTGCTGTTGGCCCTTAATCCTTTAGAGAGGACCCACCTCACACAGGGAATGAAAGTCTTGTGTCTTTAGTGTCTAGAGTATGCCCATGAACCAGAAGGGCCATAGCTCCTTTTGATAGCTGATAAACCCACCTCCCTTTCCAATCAATGTCTTTTACTTTGCAGTAAGTAAGGTATAAAGGGTAACATACTGTATGTAGCCTGCTTCCGTCTTCTATGTGTTTATTATTTATTGCCCTTTGGGGCACTTGTAATTTTAATTCTGAGATCCTGGTGTTTCATGATTTGCACTGAAAAGAATTAAATCACCTTAGAATACCTCTATTTCTATTCCATATTTTCTTAATAACCAGAACTGAACTATTGGTGGTGATTCTTTAAGAACAACATTGAACTGATAATTGTAAAATATGTATACACATATCCCATTTGTCAAATATTTTAACATAATTAACATGTAGTAGACTTCCTGCCATCTAGGGGAGGGGTGGGGACTAGGGGGAAAAATTTGTAACGGAAAGCTTTGTAAGGGTCAGTGTTGAAAAATTACCCCCCCAAAAAAAAAAAGAAAAAAGAAAAATTACCCAAACAAACATTTTGCAAATAAAAAGCTTTAATAATTTTTTAAAAGAACAAAATTGAACTGCTTTAGAATTAGAGTAGATAATGAGGAAACTAAATTATCATTTTTTACAGATGATATGATAGCATTCTTAGAAAACCTTAGAGAATCAACTAAAAAAACTACTAGAAACAATTCACAACTTTAGCAAAGTTGCAAGATACAAAATAAATCCACAGAAATCATCAGAATTTTTATATATTACCAACAAAGTCCACCAGCAAGAGATAGAGAAATTCCATTTAAAATAACTGTTGAGGGGCAGCTAGGTGGCGCAGTGGATAGAGCACCAGCCCTGAAGTCAGGAGGACCTGAGTTCAAATCTGGTCTCAGACACTTAACATTCCCTAGCTGTGTGACCCTGGGAAAGTCACTTAACCCCAATTGCCTCAGCAAAAAGCAAAAAAAATAAAAAATAAAATAACTGTTGATAGTATAAAATATTTGCCAAGAGAAAGTCAGGAACTATATGAACTAAACCACAAAACACTTTCCACACAAATAAAGTCAGACCCAATCAGTTGGAAAAAATATCAAGTGCTCATAAGTAGGCCAAGCAAATATAATAAAAATGACAATACTACCTAAATTAACATACTTAATTATTGCCATACCAATCACACTCCCAAGAAATTATTTTGCAAACCTAGAAAAAATAACAAAGTTCAACTGGAAGAACAAAAGGTCAGGAATTTCAAAGGAATTAATGAAAAAAAATGCCAATGAATGTGGCCTAGCTGTGCCAGACCTAAAACTATGATAAAGCATCAGTCATCAAAACCATTTGGTACTGGCTAAGATCAGTGGATCTTAGTCGATCCGTGGATCAGTGGAATAGGTTAGATTCACAGGACAAAATAGTCAACAATCTAGTGTTTGACAAACCCAAAGAACCCAGCTTCTGGGATAAGAACTCACTATTTGACAAAAACTGGGGAAATTGGAAACTAGTATGGCAGAAATTAGGCATTGACCCACACCTAATACCATATACCAAGATAAGGTCTAAATAGACTCATGATTTAGACATAAAGAGTGATATTATAAACAAATTAGAAGAACATAGGATAGTTTATCTCTCAGATATGTGGTAAAGGAAGGAATTTGTGACTAAAAAAGAACCAGAACTCATTATTGAACACCAAATAGATAATTTTTGTTATATTAAGTACAAACAAAACTAATGCAGACAAAATTAGAGGGAAAGCAATAAATTGGGAAAATATTTTTACATTTAAGGGTTCTGATAAAGGCCTCATTTCTAAAATATAAACAGAATTGACTCAAATTTACAAAAATTCAAGCCTTCTCCAATTGATAGTCAAAGGATATGAATAGACAATTTTCAGATAAAGAAATTGAAAACATTTCTCATCATATGAAAAGGTATTCTAAATTACTATTAATCAGAGAAATGCAAATTAAAACAACTCTGAGATACCACTACACACCTCTCAGATTGCCTAAGATGACAGGTAAAAATAATGACAAATGTTAGAGAGGATGTGAGAAAACTGGGACACTGATAAATTTTTGGTGAAATTGTGAATGAATCCAACCATTCTGGAGAACAAATTGGAACTATGCTCAAAAAGTTTTCAAACTGTGCATACCCTTTGACCCAGCAGTGTTTCTACTGGGCCTATATCTCAAAGAGATCTTAAAGGAAGGAAAGGGTCCCACATGTGCAAAAATGTTTGTGGCAGCCCTTTTTGTAGTGGTGAGAAACTGGAAACTGAATGGATGCCCATCAATTGGAGAGTGGCTGAATAAATTATGGTATATGAATGTTATGGAATATTATTGTTCTATAAGAAATGACCAGCAGGATGATTTCAGAGAGTCCTGGAGAGACTTGCATAAACTGATGCTAAGTCAAATGAGAAGAACCAGGAGATCAGTATACACGGCAACAAGACGATTATATGATGATCAATTCTGATGGAAATGGTTCTTTTTGATAATGAGATGATTCAGGCCATTTCCAATGATCTTGTGATGATTAGAGCTATCTACACCCAAAGAGAGGACTGTGGGAACTGAGGGTGGATTACAACATAACATTTTCACTTCTTTTGTTGTTGTTTGTTTGAAATTTATTTTCTTTCTTATTTTTTTAATCTGATTCTTCTTGTGCAGCAAGATAATTGTATAACTATGTATGCCTAAATTGGATTTACATATATTTTTGCCATATTTACATACATTGGATTATTTGACATTGAGGAGAGGGGGTGGAGGAAAGGGGGAGAAATTGGAATACAAAGTTTTGCAAGGGTCAATGGTGAAAAATTACCCTTGCATATGTTTTGAAAATAAAAATTCAATTAAAATAAAAAATAAAAAAAATTATGAACTGCTTTAGCAGTGATCTTTCATCAGTCAACAAGCATTTATCAAGCACTATGTAAGACTTGTGTCAGGTACTCTGCTAAGCTCAAGAGATACAAAAGCCAAGCAGTAGTCTCAAATCAGACACTTATGTGCCAAAACACTGCATTGAACCCTAGGGATGCAAATAAGAGAGTGAGGCAGTTTCTGCTCCCATACAGCTCCTATTCAATGATTTCTTGTACTGCTAATATGAAGACTTGGAAGCCCAGAGGGTCTTAGGGCTGGTCAGCAGCACAGATGACAGTGCCTGGGGCTCTGAAACAGCAAGTCCCCATATGATGTCACATATTAAATGAAATATAAAAGCCAAAAGCATTCAAGGTCATTTTGGGTACTGGAAGAAGAAATGGGGAGAGGATGAAGAAGGAATGTATCTTAATTCCTTGGCTGGTTTGATACATACTTGGAATCATGTTTCACTTAATCTGGCATTATAGGAGATTGGATGTTCTATACAGTATATTATTCTTTTTTTCCTATTACGTACAAAAAAATTTATGAGTACTTTTTTTTCTTAAATTTTGAGTTCTAAATTCTCTTTCTTCCCCCCACCCCTGCTCCCTGAGATGACAATTTGATATAGATAATACATGTGCAGTCATGAAAAACACATTTCCATATTAGTCATGTTGCAAAAAAAAAAAACCCAACAGATCAAAAAACAGCAACAACAAGAAGAAAATAAAGTTAGGGGGAAAAATGCTTTGATCTTCATTCAGACTTCATCAGTTTCCCCCCACCCCTGGAGCTAAATAACATTCTTCATCATCCTAAGTCCTTCATAGTTATCTCAGATCATTATATTGGTGAGAAGTTGTGCCAAGTTGATCATTGTACAGTATTGCTATTACAATGTGCACAATATTCTCCTAGTTCTGATCATTTCATTTCATATCAGTTCATGTTAGTATTTCCAGGTTTTTCAGAAAGTGTCCTATTTATCATTTCTTCTAGCAAAATTGTATTCCATCAAAATCATGTAGGGAAAGTATAATAAAAAATATTGGATTACTTGCTATCTGGGGGGAGGGAGGGAAGGAAGAAGAAGGGGGAAAAATTTGAAAGACAAGGTTTTGTAAGGGTAAATGTTGAAAACTATTTTTGCGTGTATTTTGAAAACTAAAAGGCTTTTATTAAACAAAAAATCATGTAGTACAACTTGTTCAGCCATTCCCTCATTTTTAATTCTTTGCTACAACAAAAAAGTTGCTATAAATATTTTTGTATATATAGGTCATTTTCATTTTTCAAAATTCTCTTTGGAATACAGCCTTAGTAGTGATATTGCTAGGTCAAAGAGTATGCAATATTTTAGCATAGTTCCAAATTGTTTTCAAGAATGGTTGGATCAATTCACAATTCTGCCAATAGTGCCTTAATGGTCAAATCTTTTTTATAATTAATCATTTTAATGGAAGCCTTTCTAAAATATATTAAGAGTATATCATTTAACCATTTTAATGGTATAGGATCCCAATTATGAACATTATTGTATTATGTTAAAATATATTAATATCTTCATAGAATATTTGTTCACTTCTCCTACACTATACAATAATATATATGTACATACATATACATTACTGTACTTTTCTAGTTCTTTTGCATCTTAATTTTTAGGTCGTTTTCCCCTAGGTCATCTTAGCAGTTGTTAGTTTTATTCATGTCAGAATGCCCATTGCATATATAAGTCTTCTTGCATTTTGATCTGTTGTCTCTGTTCAACTATGAGTGGGAAAGTATAATAAAATATTGGCTTTGGTCCTGCAGAAAGGATATTTGGCAAGAAGAAAGATGTCTAGGAGAAGGATGACCAGGATGTTGAGTAGACTTAGGTTGTGTCATGAGAGTTAATCAAAGAAACTCTAATATTATTAGAGAGAATTAGGGAAGACATGATCATCATATTCAATGTTTATTGTGTGGAAGTGGATCTGACAACTCCAATATGCATAATAAGGAACAGGGAGTATAATTTAGAAGCAGACAAATTTTGGCTAAAGATAAGAAGAAAGTGTCCAACAATTTAAACTGTCCAGTCTTAAGAGATAATGAGTCCTTTTTTACTGAAGGTCTTCAAAGGGAAGCTTGTAGTTGTTATAGAGGGGATTTATGTTTCAGGTGGAAAACATGTATTTTGAGAGCTCTTCCAATTCTAGGATTTTATTCTATGTGTATCAAAGGAGGATTGCTTTGCTCTAAGTCTACAGGATGTTTTGGGTACATGTGTGTATTTTCTAAAAACAAATAAATTTTGGTACATTGCCATTATCATATTCAAGTGCTGCTTTTCCATCTTGATACCCTAGAGGATGGAAGTTGCTAAACATCAGAAAGCATTTAATTTATGTTCATTAAATGATTGAGTGATTGGTACATTACTATTGAGGAATATATCTCAAAGTTAATCACAACATTGCTGGCATATAGTAGACAATAAATATTCATCAATTAAATATGATTAATACACTACTATGTACCAATGGGCATCTAGGTGGTACAGTGGATAGAGCACTGGGCTTGGAATCAGGAAGACTCATCTTCATAAATTCAAATTCAGCCTCAGATACTTACTACCTGTTGTGACCCTAGGCAAGTCACTTAACCTTGTTTGCCTCAATTACTCATCCGTAAAAATAAGTTAGAGAAGAAAATGACAAACTACTGCAATATCATTGCCAAGAAAACCCCAAATGAGATCACAGATAATTGTACATAATCCTAAAAAATGACTTAACAACAACAAACATTACTTTTGAAGAATGTATAACAATATTACTGACATAGTGGGAACTTAAATGTTCATTGATTGAATGATTGAGTGATTGATACATGACTAGAGAACAAATTATCTCATAGGTAATAGCAATATTAATAATGCTACTTAACATTTATATAGTACTTTAAGTTTCAAATTTTTTTAATTTACATGTTTATTTTTATTTTACATGTTATTAGACTTTATCTTCACAACAACACCATGCAATAGGTGCTCTTATTATCCCTATTTTTCAGTTGAGAAAACTGAGACTAAGAGAAGGTAAGTAATTTGCCTTGCATCACATCTGACCATCTGAATGGCCAATTCCCATCTGAAGCAAGATTTGACCTCTTGCTTGTTCCAAATTCAGTGGTCTATAAATATAGTGACCATAATTTTTCCCCAAAAAATTTAGTATTTTTTAAATGAAAGTATGGAATGAAATATTGCATTCAATTCAAAGAGAAATAACAGGCAGGGTTAGGAATGAGTGGTGGCTAAATAAACTCAGTTCATGGTTTTTCTTTATTAAAATCAAAATAATGACTAGCTCCTTTTCCTGTAGGGGAAGCTATTCTAGGTTTCTTTGTCACTATCTTGTTTGAGGAGCAGTCATGAGCAAGTCATTCAACAGTGATCATTCATAGTAAGGCTTCTCTCTGTTTCTATTTACAGACTCCCACAAGCCATAGCAATCCCAGCTCCTGGCCAGGTCTTGAGGCTCCATCCCCAAAGAGCCCAAAACCCAACCCCTCCAACACCCATTCTTGATTATGATGATCCAGTGTTGTCCATAAGGGTTCGTGCATGGCAGCAGATGAGTAAGCTTTGGATGAGAGTAATTTGATGATTAGCTTTGTCAAACAGCATCAAATCATTTCCAGCCTACTTTCATCCTAGTTTGCTTTTATTTTTTTGAAACAACAGGTCCTAAAATAAAGATCTGGGAGGGACTTTAGAGATTATCTAATCCAATCTCTTCATTTTTATAGAGAGGGAAGTTGAGACCCAGAGTGAATAATTGATTTCCCCAAGGTCACACAAGGAATAAGTAGAAGACCCAGGATCTGAACTAGCTTTCCATAGGACACAAACTTCATTAGTCCAGTTGTTAGGATTTTTTCAATAATCAGATGCTGGAATTATTATGAGGCATGTAAAGTGGAAGGAGAATGGCTCACAATCAAAGGAACAGAGTTCAAATCCTTTTTTTGATGCTTACTACCTGCTGGCTTTGGACAAGTCACAACCTTTCTGGGACTCAGTTTCCTCGTCTGTAAAATGAGGAAGTGGATGAGATAACTTCTGGTCTCCTGTGGCTCTAAATCGGTGGTCCTTCTAGATTTCATTTAGTTCTGCTTGATAGACAGCTTGACATATTGGATTAATAGCTAACATTGAAGTCAGAAAGTCCTGAATTTGAGTCTTACCTTTGATAGAATCGACAAGGGTCACCATAAACAATTTCTTCATGATCCAAACTCTCTGAGTTTATAACTGCAGAGCAGGTACAAATTTGCATTGGCAGACAAGAGTTTCCTCATCGGAATCTCCCCTGTATAAGTCCAATTGGAAAAAAACAAGCCAACCTCATTTTCAAAACAGCCTTTCACAAGCATTAGCCTCATGTAGTGGCAAGAAAATCAGACAAAGAGATGGAAGACAGGTATTCCTTTCCTATTCTATTCTGATGCTTTTAGCCTGCTATTGTTGTCATTTTAAGTTGTGTCCAATTCTTCTGGACCCCATTTGTGATTTTCTTGGCAAAGATGCCAGAGTGATTGGCTATTTCCTTCTCTAGGTCGTTTTGCAGATGAGGAAACTGAGACAAACAATGTTAAGTGACTTGCCTAGGGTCACACAGCTAGTTAATGTCTGTGATTGAATTTGAACTCAGGAAGACCAGTCTTTCTGACTTCAGGCTCTGTGCTCTACCTTCTGCACCACCTAGCTGCTCTGTGCCCTTAAGCAAATCCCTTTTCCTTTTCTGATTGTCATTCTTCTCCTCTGCAAAGTAAAGGAATCAAACAAACTTTATCACTTAATGTCCTTTTAACTCAAAAATCTGTGATCTGATCATTCAGTTTGACAGGAAGAATTTACCTGCCAGTTAATACTCTATTAATCATTCATCACATAATACAGTTGCTAGTTAGACATTGTTTCTGTACAACTTGGTATCGTCTTAGTTGAACAGCCAAGTCCAGCGGACGTGCAGGATAAACCTGAAAGGGCCTCCTGATCTCTTTCCATTCTTTTTTTCTTGTCTTAACACTGGAATTATTTTTATGATACCTCAGGCAGGGACACTCTTCTAGGTATATGAATCCATATTTTCCCTTTTGTTTATTTGTTTATGATGCAATACAACTGAATGTGGGAGGTTGAGGGATTAATCATTGATCACATTGTTAGCTTTGGAACCGAAACATTCTCTTATTTAGCCTGGGAATGATTCCAATTAGTGTGCCCTGGTGGAACAAGAATGGAATTAAGTGGCAAGTACAAGTGGCATGCATTGTGTATAAAGTCAAGAAAAACACTTGAGACATTCAATAATAACTTGTCATCAAGTTATGACCAGTTAGGTCAAATGAAACATGATGAATTTGATCCTGTGTACATTTATTTTAAAAGAAAAACTTAGATTTTCAATTCAAAACTCTCAATAGCCTAATGATCTGATCATTGGCCTATCTCACAAAAATCATGCATCCAAGTGAGGCACTTCTTATTTAAGATTCTAACAAATGGCCAAAGCAGTAAACTTCAAAACTACAGAATGAAGAAAAAAATTCCCATGAAAATATGTACTTATACAGTGTGAAGAATATATTTCATAAAATAGAGGCCATTTAGAGTGATGGAGATAGCCTAGAATATAATGATAAGAATTGAACTTGATTCCCAATTTGTTGACTAACTTTGTTATATATCATTTGGTCAAGTTATTTTACCTTTTTTCATCTCAATTTCTCTTCATAAAATAATGGATTTAAGCTAAGTGAGAGTTAAGGCCTCATTTTTTTCATTTTATAAAATAAATCATTTCTTTTCATTAAAAGAATGGATTGGATCCATTGTAGTCTTTTTAAACTACATATTATTTCAATATTGACATCAGAAGAAATCCATACTGACTCTTGGAGAAAGACTATCGAAAGTCACAAAGTCAGAAAATTGGAAGCTAGACAGGGTTTTAGAGAGTTCATCAAATCCAATTCTCTCATTTTCCCAATAGAATGGAAGCTTCTTGAAGACAGGGACAAATTTCCAATATGTTTTTATATTCTCATTGTCTAGCACAGGGAGGGCTTAACTTATATACCTGTTGGATTGAATTTTACAAATGAAGAAAATGGGGTCAATGAAGGTGAAGTGATTTGACTAAATTCAAATAAGTTAATAACAACAACAGAACTGAATTTTAGCTTTCCACTTCATAATTCATTTCCTACTCCATGCCTTGTCTAATGATAACTTATATGAGCAAGGAATCCAGACTTTTCAAAGATCATGGCCCAAGCACAGTAACTGTAACACTGTCTTTTGTAATGAGCTTCAAGAGGACAGGAACAACTGGCTTTTCTTTCCTCAAGATTCACTTGGCTAGCATTCAGAACAAAACCATCTTTTTTTTATGAAATCTTTATTATGCCTTATAATCATGGTGAACTTAATTAACATTGACTTTGAGGAGATGGACTGTTTCCTGAAATACTCTATTTCAAGAATAAAAGCCACTAAACACTTAGTCCAAGTAAATAAATACCTCAATGAGAAAAATTGTATGTTTTTAATTGGAAAATGCTGCTCAGTTCCCATTTCAAAGCAAATACTGTTGTTTTTTCAAGGTCTGTTACTCACATGAATGGACTTAAAGTTTGTTTAAATAATGACAATCCTTTACATCTTTATAACTATTTATAGTCTAAAAATTGCTTTCATGTCCATTATTTTATCTGATCCTCACAATATTCCTGTGAATAAGAGGCATAAGAGATATTATTTATATCCCCATTTTTGCAGATAAGGAGTCTGAGAATTAGATAACAGAAGTTAATTTGCTAAGGTTAATATTTACTTAATGATAAGTCCAGACAAATCTAAAACTTATTATTCACTCCAAAATAATCTTCCTAATTCATACATGGGTCTGACAATGTCATTTCCTTATTTAAGACAAACAAACAATTATGTAGTTTCCTATCTTCCAAAGGGAACTATTTGGGATTTAAGGTCCTATCCAATTTGATCCTGATTTATCTTTCCAGGTTTACTCCATATTACTGCCTTTAATAAACAGTATATTCCAATCAAACTGGATGGTTAACTGTTCCCTGAACTCAATATGCCAATATTTGCTTCCATGCATTTGGATATGCCCCATGCTAGAATGTACTCCTTCTCATCTCTGCAGAAGTTTTAACTATGGGATTTCCTCCACCATGAAGCCTCCCCCAGCCTCTGTAGCTGTTAGTGTTCCATTTCCCTCAACCAGCTTGTATTTATTTTTTATATATCCACAATCACACTTATCTTCCCTAATAGAAGTTCCTATTTTGTTATTTTTTGTTACTCTATCTGTGTAGCCAAATGCTTGACATAAGGCAGGCAACTACTAAGTGATTATTAATTTATTGATTGATAGTGTATATCAACCCCTCAATTAATGTGTATCCCACTCCCCCCCAATTTTGTTTTTAGAAAAACTTTTTATTTGCAAAACATATGTAAGGGTAATTCTTCAACATTAACCCTTACAAAGCTTTCTGTTACAAAATTTTCCCCCTTACTCCCCACCCCTCCCCTAGATGGCATGATAGCCACTACATGTTAATTATGTTAGAATACTTAAGAAATCGAATATATGTATAGTTATTTCCACATATCATTTTTTGTGCAGGAGAAATCGTATCTACAAGAAAAAAATCAAAGAAAGGAAACACAATGAAAGCAAACATCAATCGAGAGCATGAAAATGTTATGTTGTGGTCCACATTTCATATCCCTCTCTCTGGGTGTATAAGGCTTTCTTCACTGAACAATTGGAAGTGGTTTGAAACATGTCATTGTTGAAGAGAGCCATGTCCATCAGAATTGATCATCACATAGTCTTGTTGTTGCCATGTACAATGATCTCCTGGTTCTGCTGATTTCACTCAGCATCAGTTCATGCAAGTCTCTCCAGGTCTCTCTGAAATCATCCTACTGGTCGTTTCTTATAGAACAATAACATTCCTTAACATTCATATACCATAATTTGTTCAGCCATTCTCCAATTGATGGGCATCCATTCAGTTCCCCCCCCCAATTTCTTATCTTGTATGATTCTTGCTCATGTTTTCCCATAGATCTTCTAAAGGGATCCTATCCAAAGCATTTTTTTTTATTACTCAGACTACCATTAACTCCACAGACTGGCTATAGTTCTGTTGTCATTCATTTCATCTTCCTACCCATCATCTTCACTAATAATGTTCTTTCTTTTGTTTCCTCTGACAAGCTAGACTAAGAAATGGAATAAGCATGCTTCTTGCTCCTCATTTCTCCTAATTTCTGGAATCTTTTATTGCTTCCCAAACATTTCTAGGCCCTCTCTCTGCTATTATCCATTACGGGCCTTTCCTCCTTTAAGATTTAGTACATCTGTATAACTCATTCTATCAAAATCCTGGTGGCTATTTTCTGTTGATCTCCACCTGTTTTTTTTTTCATTTTTTTTCAATGAGTTCAATATCTCTTTCATTGTTTTCCTCTCCTAACTCCACACCACTTCATACTCAGAGACTTCAGTTAACATTCCTCAAAACCCTAACTTCCTAATCAGCTGCACTCTTTGGATTCCATTCCATCATCACAATTTCTTCCCACCCCCCAACACCCAGAGGAAAAAAATCCCCAGGAAAGTCATCATCACACAGGTTGCTTTAGCTTTGGTACCCTCACTTCATCAGAACCTTCAGTAGCCTCTGCCCCTTCGATGATTGGACGGCTGGAAGGTGGAGCAAAAAGCTCCCCTTAAAACCTCCAGATAAAAAGGGCTCAAAAGCCCAGTGGACTTTTAATTTCTCATCGTCTGAGTTCTTTGAATTCCACTCCACCCTCATGATGCCTAGGGACCCTTCTCTCCCCAATCTCCACCCCCTCCAGGTCCCTCTTCTTTTTAGCTTCCTTTTGTTCATCATCTTTCCCAATTAGATTATAAACAGAGGGCAGAGATTATCTTTAGCAGTTACCTGGAACAACATAGGCACTTAATAAATATATACTGCATTGGGTCATGTTGTGTTGGGTGATGTGGTGTTGTATTGTAGTTGTATATCATTTTCTGGTCTTACAGCAAAAGTTGAAAAGGGGGTGGGAGTAATCCTAGTTATCTGCACCGTCATATCACTCCTGTTACACACAAAGATCATACTTTTGATTTCATCATCGTCCACCAGTTTTCTACCTTCATAATCTATAATTTTGATATTCCTCTTTGACCAAAATCTTTTATCCTTTTGTCTTACTTCTCCCAAACCTACTTTCCTTACTCTGTTCTCACTTTCCTCCCTTCAAAATTTTGATCCTTTAATAACAGATGGCGTTACTGCTCATCCCTTCTAAAGCACCTGGATTATTCCCACCATCCCTCTTCTCCACTTCTGCAGATGTGAAGGAAGTTTCAAGACTAGAGTGAACTTGGTGTACTACAAATGTATTATACCCATTCTTAACTGAGCTCTCAGTGCTACAGACCAAACCTTTCACCCTTCATTAATTAATTCTCTGTTGACCTCTACACAGCAACTGTTCCAAAATCTCTTTTCTTTTAAAGTCAGCTACAACCACCACTTCCTCCTCCCTCTTAGTAAAGGACTTCACCTCAAGAACATTGTCTGTTCTAAACTCCTTCATCTCCTCAATTCCACACTTCCAATAAATTCAGTATTATCATCACATCCTTTGTCCCCATCTTGAAAGATAAGATGGATCTTTTCCTTGCCAATACTAACCCTTCTCTTTGTACCTTTGATTCATTCCTTTATGTTTTCTCCAGGAAATTTTCATTTTTATCCATCACCTTCTTTCTTTCCTTAATTTTCAACCTCTTCTTGTCCATTGGTATCTTTCCTGATTCCCACAAACATGCTCAAATCTCTCACATTCATCAAAAAAAAAAAACAAACCCTCAGCTTTGACTCTAAGATTCACCATCCTTTATATATTCTTTTTATAGTCAAATTTCTCCAAAAAGAAATCTGTCTATACTCATTGCCTTCACTTTCTCATCTCCTACTAACTTCTTGAACCTTGGCAATCTGGCTTCCATATCACATGACTGAAATTCTTCTCTTCAAGTCTCCAGTGATTGATCTTCTCAGTCCTAAATTACTAAAGACTGCAATGAAGTATTGATGTTGTGGAATATCCCCTCCTTTTAAATACTTTTTCTTTTTTGAGGTTTTATGATACTTTCTATATGACTAACCAATCCTTTTTAATTTTTTTGAACTATCCAATCTCTATTCTCTATGCATGGCTATACTTTGAGACTCTATCCTAAACCTTCCACTAATCTTTTTCTACAGTAGATGATGCTTATTAATTGATTGACTAATTTATTATTGTTACATAACTGATCCCTCTAACTCCCCTTTTCATCATATATATCTTTCAGATATTTATTTAGCACTTAAGCTTTTCAGTATTATATGTGTATATGCACATAGATATACAGTTTCACTTGAGATGATACATTTGTTATTTATATATTTTATCTAATAAAACATTATTTTATTCTGCATATGGGCTATACACAGAATGTTAAATGAATGCTTGGTTTATGAATGACTAAAATCAACTTAGGAAAGTCAATAGTCTCAATTCCTCCTCTTGTTATTTGGTTTTATTAGTTAATGTGTTTCTCTTGGAACCTTCCCTTGCAGATCTGGTTCTGGGTCTTGGTCTTATTTGTACATTCTTAGAAGAACAGAGTCCCTGGGAAAAATCTTTGTCTTTCTATGTATAACAACAAAAAACAAGGCAGCTGATCTGGTCAATGGGGGTAGACCTCTAATGAGAACAGGCTGCAAGCCAGGTTAAGGAGAGTTTTGTCTGAAAATAGAGTTCTGTTTTCTTTCTTCACATGTTAAGATATGGTACCTGAGAAAGAAAATCAATTTTTTTATAAGAGAATTCTATATTCTAGTGTTCATTGTTCTGGGATATGGTTAATCTAACATATGCTAGTTATGATGGTAGATGCTCCTATAGCACTATTGAATGTAATATTTAAAAATACTGAGACCATGGCTTTCATATGACCTATGACCCTTTTGTGCATGACCTCTTCCCCTGCTTCTGCTTTACATATTATAATATTATATCATACTAGACTCCCAAGGGTACACTGAAAAGGGTCTTGTTGCTCTTTTGATTAATGGTAATTGCCAACATGAGTCCAAAGTCATACATAACTGTGGTAATTTTAATGATCTCCTTACCAGAAATACTGATGAATCATAGACACTGGACCATTAAGTCATCTCATTCAAAGTTGTTCCATGTCCTACGTGTGAATGGTTGGTACATTTTTGGATTATAAGGCCTCTCTTTATCTTTTTTTCTTTTCTCTTTCTGCTTTCTTACTTTTTTCTTCTACTGTTTCATACTTCACATCTACTCCACCTAGGATTCCCACTTTTCTATTCTATATCTTTCCTGTTCTACCAAACTCCCTTATTACTTCATTTTCCAATTTTCTGAATTTTTCACCTCCTCCTTTGCTTTATCAGAACAAAAGATACCAGATATCTTGATTAAAGCAATCAATCAAAAGTTAAATATAAGACAGACCTTAATCAGTCTCAAAAGATCTTAGGGACTTTGGGTCATTGAATAAGGGCATATGGCTTCATGTAGGAAATATCTTTTGATTGATTGGAGAAAACCAAGTCATGCCTCTTGGGCTTCATATTAAAAATGGAATTTAATTGAGAGGAAGAAGACTTTAAAATTTATATTCAAGGATCCCAGGCCAATAAGGGAGAATTGAACTTGGGGAGAAAGAAGACAGTGTTTCCCCTTCTTTGCTTTTCTCCTCCTCATTGGTCATATATTGACCATGTTATTTTAAAAAATGTACTAGCAGAAATCAATGCATCTATTTGGGAAGAGAGAGAGAGAGAGAGAGGAGAGAGACATGCCAATGACAAATAGTTCTGAAAAAAAGGTAATTAGGTAGATAGACTGGACCAAATTATGACCCTGTGAATTTCAAAAAACCAGAAGTCCTGGAAGTACATCACTATCTACAAGGATCAGTAGCTATCTCTAGAGTATTAGTGGCTGATGGCAGTATCTATGTTAGTACCTAAGATTACCACATACAGCAACAAAATTCAGCTTCAGACATTGACCCTTAGCACTCGGCAGAGAATATACCTCAGGAGAATTTCATGAAGGCTACAAAAAGGGTGAATAGAATTTCTAGCAATCCAGAAATATAAGTTACTCCTTTTCCTCATTGATTCCTTACACATGTAAGGAATTATTTTTATATTATTTATTATGAATTTGAGCTCTCTCTCCCTAAGGCCCTCATATATACAAAAGGAGAGTGCACTTCCAATTTGAGGAGGTTAATTTCTGTAACAATTGTTCTTGGTATATCTGCATTAGTAAATATTTTTTCTTTTTTTAATGAAGCTTTTTATTTTCAAAACACATGCATAGATAATTTTCAACATTCACCCTTGCAAAATCTTGTGTTCTGAATTTTTTTTCTCCCTTCCTTTCCCCTATCCGTAGGAGAGCCTAGATGATAAATAATCTAATATATAATAAACATGTGCAATTCTTCTATACATATTTTTATAATTATCATGCTGCACAAGAAAAATCTGATCAAAAAGGGAAAAATGAGAAAGAAAACAAAATACAAGCAAAAATAACAACAAAAAAGTGAAAACACTATGTTGTGAACCACACTCAGTCCCTAGAGTCCTCTCTCTGGGTACAGATGGCTCTATCACAAGACCATTGGAAATGGCCTGAATCACCTCGCTGTGAGCCACATCCATCAGAATTGATTATCATATAAACTTGTTGCTGTGTACAGTGTTCTCTTGATTCTACTCACTTCATTTAGTATCAGTTCATGTAAGTTTCTCTAGGTCTCTCTGAAATCCATCCTGCTGATTGTTTCTTATAGAATAATAATGTTCCATAATTTATTCAGTCATTCTCCAACTGGTGAGCATCCATTCAGTTTCCCGTTCCTTGCCACTACAAAAAGGGCTGCTACATTTTTGCACATGTGGATCCTTTTCCCTTTTTTACAATCTCTTTGGGATACAGTCACAATAGAGACACTGCTGGATCAAAGGGTATGCACAGTTTGGTAGCCCTTTGGACATAGTTCCATCAAAAATCTTTTTTAAAAGCTAAGTCTGGTTTGAAAACTAATGAGAAAAAAAAAGAGAGAGAGAGAAATGAGAAAAAAAAAAGAGAGAAAAAAAGAAAACTAATGAGAAGCAATCACATGAGTGCTAGTGAGCAATAGTATTAAAATTCCAGTTCCCTGAGGGTTATTCTTTGAACCCTAAGTAATATCATTCAACATGGTAAAGTTGTCCCAAAGGGATTACTACACTTTTTTAATACAATCTCTCAAAATGAAAAAAAAAATCATCATGTGTCTTTTAAAACATAGGCATCCCTAGTCTATTTAAAAAGTGATCTGTACTCTTTTGGAACAAATTTGAAATTTCATTAGTGTCAGGAACTCCTAAAGAGGAAACTCCTCCCACTAATACAGAGTAACAACTTCATATGTTTTAGATTGCTTCTTGGAACCCTGAGATGTTAAGTCATTTGCTCAGAGTTACCTAGGCACCATGTGTCAGAAATGAAACTTGATAAAACTATTTCTAATCATATGAAAAGTGCTCCAAATCACTATTGATCAGAGAAATGCAAATTAAGACAACTCTGAGATACCACTACACACCTCTCAGATTGGCTAAGATGACAGGAAAAGATAACGACAAATGTTGGAGGGGATGTGGGAAAACTGGGACACTAATACATTGTTGGTGGAACTGTGAATGGATCCAACCATTCTGGAGAGCAATTTGGAGCCATGCTCAAAAAGTTATCAAACTGTGCATACCATTTGACCCAGCAGTATTTCTACTGGGCTTTTATCTCAAAGAGACCTTAAAGGAAAGAAAGGGACCCACATGTGCAAGAATATTTGTGGCATCCCTTTTTGTAGTGGCTAGAAAATGGAAACTGAATGGATGCCCATCAACTGGAGAATGGCTGAATCAATTATGGTATATAAATGTCATGGAATATTATTGTTCTGTAAGAAACAACCAGCAGGACGATTTCAGAGAGGCCTGGAGAGACTTGCATGAACTGATGCTGAGTGAAATGAGCAGAACCAGGAGATCATTATACATGGCAACAACAAGACTATATGATGATCAATTCTGGTGGACATGGCTCTCTTCAACAATGAGATGTTTCAAACCAGTTCCAATTGTTCAGTGATGAAGAAAGCCATATACATCCAGGAAGAGGCCTATGGGATCTGAGTGTGGACCACAACATAGCATTTTCATGCTCTCTGTTGATGTTTGCTTGCATTTTGTTTTGCTTTTCAGGTTTTTTTCTTGCAGATCCAATTTTTCTTGTACAGCAAGATAATTGTATAAATATATGTACATATATTTGATTTGTCATATATTTTAACATAATTAACATGTATTAGACTACCTGCCATCTAGGGGAGGGAATGGGGGGAAGGAGGGAAAAATTTGTAACAGAAGGCTTTGCAAGGGTCAGTGTTGAAAAATTACCCATGCATATCTTTTGCAAATAAAAAGCTTTAATAAAAAAAAAGAAAAAGAAAGAAAGAAAACTTAAATCCAAGTCTTCCTTACAGAGGCTGCTCTCTTCTCTATTACCATGTTGACATCTAGATGGCCAGCATTTAATACATGTTGAGTGTCTGATACTATAAAAGGAGCACTGGGATAAATATAGAACCTAAGTTTTATGTCTTTATCATTGTTTTTACCACTTATTAGCCACGTGACCCTGGCTAAGTGACTTTATATTTCTTTTGGGAAATTTGGGTAATGAGAACATTAATATTTTCTTCCTTACAGGACTGTTGTGAAAAATCTTTGAAGGGTTGAACTGCCCATTGTAAAAGGAGCAAGCTGTCCCTTTGTGAACTGTTGCCAAAATGCATCCATTTCAAACTAGTTTAGGAGGCAGTAAGAATGGCCAATGAAAAAGTGAAGTCTTTGAGCAAGTGAGTTTGGACCAGGATTTTAACAGAAATTAGAAATGGCTCAAAGAGAAGATGGGATGGAGGAAGTGAGGCTAATACTGGGATCAGCTCTAAATTTACAAAGCAATCTGAATGCCTGATAAATGGGAAACAGAGATATTTTATTTGAAGAGATTGAGGTGAAGGGGAAAATCAATATTCAACAAGTGTTTATTAAATGCTAGGTACTGTGCTAGATTTTGAAGATATAGATGTAGCACATCACAGAAAAGAGACCTCAGAAGCTTAATATACAAAATTATTTTTGAATAAAAAGGAACTGAGATTTATTTAAGGGTTAGTCAGGACATTAAAGGAATTCTTAACCATTTTTTTCTACCTTGAACCTCTTCCTTTGTCAGTCTGGTGAATCCTATGGACTTGCAATCAAAGTGGTTGGATTTCTACTATGGAAATCCTGAGTACAGGCAACATGGTTACTCCATTGCATTAATTTTATATCCTGGGGTAATGTTAAGATCCTTGAAACTGAATCAGGAGATCTATATTTTCATTTCTACTCTTATGCTACCCAGCTCCTCTTCTTTGGGAAAGTCAGTTCATCTTTCTGTTTCCTCATCTTTTAAAAGAAAAGGTTGGGCTAAATTGTTAACATTTCTTTCACTTCTAAAATATTCTGTGAATCTTATTTCCAACTTCCTCAGTGTAAGAATGCCAGCAGGAAAGAAAAGTCAAAGTTGATGGTTGAGATGCTAATGTCCAAGGCAGCTTTGGGAATCTTTCACCTTTCCCTTGGATATAAATGGTCTTTGGTATTGGACAATTGTGATTAAAAGACATTCTAACATTCAGCTATCCCTTTGTAACTGCTTATATAAACTTTTGAAGTCAATAACACAGCAGACACTTGCCTCATAAATGGAACATGCATATTATAGGATTGGTAGAAATAGTAGGAGATCAATACATTTATCCCCTAGCCTATAATAAGAATTATAGTCAAAACATCTCAGATTTATGAGTGTCTATATAGAGAAGTCCTGGAAAGGAAATACTTTGACATTTTAAATATAATCTTAAAGAAAACAAATTGTTGCATCTATGACAAATTTCTTCCTCAGACAGTCTAGTAGCTTTTCCATTGGTGCCCACTTCTTCAAGCCACTAAAAGAGGGGAACTAGGTTAGATAATTTACCAATCCAAACAAATTGTCATTCTTCTCACCTTTATTTTTCCCTGTGACACATTGTAACTGTGTTTAGTCTAATTCATCCTCATTTCTGTACCATTTTTTCCAAGAAAATTCCTTTTTTAAGTCTTGGGTTCTCCTTTTCCTAAATAGAGGTTACTCTTGGCCTTTTAAGAGATGATCTCAAAGATTGTAGATGATCCATTTCTACCTTTCCTTTTATTTCCTGCAATTGGATGATTTCACTGATTATCCAGGGAGGGGAAATGAAGGCAATAAGATTCAAATCAAGCATCTTATCATCTCATCATAATTTTTAGAAGATCTAACTAGATAAGGTAGAAGTTTATATAAAAGACAATATCTACCTAGTTGACATTTTTATATTTCTCAGTGACTTCAGATTATCCTTACTAAAGGGTTGATTACAGTACCAACTCTCTGCCTCCCCCCACCATGAACATCAAATCTATTTGCTATCTTTTTCTCCCTCCTCCTCACAATGTGCTTCAAGCCCTCTTGACCAAGGTAAAGAAGTCAACTTTTGATGTCTGGACAAATTAATACATTCCCTTTGAGTATCCAGAGATCATGGCAATAAAAATGGTAACTAGGGAGTTTGATCAGAGTAGCAGGCAAGGGGTGGGACACAGAACCCCATCATGCCTTTGACTCAGCTGGGACATTTTGTGATTTGGGCACCACTCTTGATTCATGGAAAAACAATCTAAAAGTGTCCTTGGCCCGTCTTATTTGGGATGTGCCTTCAGGGAGTGACTGTGTTTCCAACGGGACTTGGAAAATCTGGCACAATTTTCCCCCATTTTTAGGAGGAGCCATTTTAGAAATAACTTATTCCTCGGTATGTGTCTGTATGAATAGCTTTATGATTCAATCAACCCATTTCTGAAAACCATCTATGTGTGGATCAGATGGATTAGTATTTAACCAAATTGGGTTCTTTTAATCAACTTTTTAAGCAAGTTCTTTAATATTTCAAAAGGTCTATTTCATTCATCCAAAAGGATGACGTTGTATGCACAGCATTACTCTAGGTACCAGATAGAGAGACACAATCTAAAGTGCAGTCATTCCATCTCTGTTCTTTAAGAACAGACCAATCTGTTCTGGCTGCCAGATGTACACAAGATGAAGCCCCTGAGGAACAATTCAAAGCAGTTTATGGCTTTCCTAGGCTCTCCTATTGTTTGAACTTCCCACTCTCTAAGTTACTTTGTATTTCCTTCCTATATAGATTGCAACAACTTATCTGGGTACTTGTGAGTTTCCTTCAGTAGAACATAAGCTCTTTGAGGGTAAGGGCTATATTCAATTCATCTTTATATCTTTAGTTCCTAGCACAGTGCCTAGAACATAATAGGCATTTTAAAATGCTTGTTAAATTGAATTCTTTATCAAATATAAGAATAAACTGTACAGGCCATAATTAATAAAGTTTAAAGAAGGATAAGATCAGTAAGTGTTGAAGGAGTAATAGAAGACTACAAAGGAAATGTTGACCTTGACCATGAAACAATGGTAGGATTTTTAAAAATTAAAGAGAATATTATGAACAGAGGTTTATAGTAATAATCATTTTTCATTTAAAAAAAAGTTTTCCTTTGCAATACATTGCCTCCATTTTTTTGTGAGAACTAAAATTTCAAGTTAAGGGGCTTAACCAAAACCATAGTAAGTAAGAGAGCAGAGATTCAAAATGGGTTTTCATTCATTCAAAACCCATTTTCCTACCTCAACTCCTTCCATGTCTCCATGCTGCCTGGAATGTTTATGTTTGGAAGGAGCACAAGCTAAGGTTGGAGTATGTTGGAACCAGATTGTTAGAGGTCTCGATTAGGAGGCTAAGTAACTTGAACTTGACTGCAGCAATGGGAAATCACTGTGATTTTCAGACTCTTACAGTGCCGGTCAAGGTACTGTGCAAAGAAATTTAGACACTGAAAGATTATAGGTCTAAAAATTGTAAGGGACTTCAGTGATTATCTACCCTAATCTTTCCATTGTATACATGAGGAAAGTGAAATGCAAGATCATCAAAGGTAGGTTTTTAAACTCAGATTTAAGGCCAGTGTTCTTTCCACTGTGATACCCTGTTACAATAATTAGTTCATTTTAAAACAAGAGGCAATAAAATGTGCACTAAACACCATGTAATTTCCTTTTCTATAGTTTTAGGGAGTTTTGTTTTATTTTTAATAGTATTTTATTTCTTCCAATGTAAAAAATTTTAACATTAATTTTTAAAAAAATTTTGAGTAGCAAATTTTCTCTTGTCCTCCCTTCTCTTTTCCCCCCTTTCCTAATATGATAAGCAATTTGTTGTTGAGTTTTGTAAGGTAATTGGGGTTCGGTGACTTTCCCAGGGTCACATAGTTATTAAATGTTAAATGTCTGAGGTCAAATTTGAACTCTGGTCCTCCTCACTCCAGAGCTAGTGCTTTATCCATTGTGCCATCTAGCTTCCCTCAAGCAAATTGATTTAGGTTATATATGTGCAATCATGTAAAACGTTCCATATGAGTCATATTATAAAAGAAGAAACATATAAAAGAAAAAAATTTTTTTCAAAAGAAAAAATTACATGCAAAAAAGAGAAAATAATATGGTTTGATTTTCATTTAGACTTTAACAGTTTCCATTCTTCCTCTCCCTCTCTCCCTTTCTCCTTCCTTCCTACTCCCCCTCCCCCATCTCCTTTCTAACTTCCTTTTCTCCTTCTCTCCCTTTGCCTTTCTGTTTCTGTCCCTGTTTCTTTCCATGTGAATTTCATTTTTCATCTTATGCCCTATGGAATTGTCTTTGATCATTGTATTGCTGAGAAGAGCTGTCATTTATAGTTATCATAGAACAATGTTGCCTTTACTATGCACAATGTTCTTTATTCTGCTCACTTCACTTTGCATCATTATGTGTAAAGCTTTCCCAGTTTTTCTTAAATCTGCCTGATTGTCATTTCTTATTGCACAATAGTATTCCATTACATTCATATATCACAACTTGATCAGGTATTCCTCAATTGATGGACATCTAGGAATTTTATTTTAGATGAAAAGCTATGAATTCAATCATAGTTGCTTTAAAACCCTAGATAGGAAAATATAGGCAGAGATTGGGCTCTTTACTTAAATTAACATATATTTCTAGTTAATCCAAGTTCTCTTTTAGTGGCTGAGACAAAAAAATTCAAATTAATGAAAATATTTGGGTAAAAAAAATAGCAGATTATATTATAGTGTCTACAAATAGACACCAAGTGAGGAATTGGTGAAAGAGTAGATATCTTCTCAGAACTTACCTCAGTCTTTAAATAAGTGGGTTCATTAATGGAAGCAGTCTGAGTCTTCTGCTTCCCGATGTTTTTAATGCTAATGGATTTCAATATCTCCCTCATCTGCCAAAGCCCAATTTTACCTTTTCTTTCTCCTTTCACTGGTTACCCCAAGGATGCCAGTTGTTGGCTCAACTCTTTATAAACCTTTTTTTTTTCTTAAAGAAAACCCTACCTTTCTACCTTGAAATCCTTGGCAAATATCAAGAAATCTCTATGATTCTGAGACAGATTTATACAAATTCCTTAAGATCTGATGAAAACTCTCACTCAGTGGCTTTCATTGATTCCAAGAGGAATACAATTCTGTTCCACACAGTTCTGGTTGATTAATTTAAGTTATTATTGCTTAAATGGAGTAGAGCATAAGAAAGTCATATGCAATCAGTAAATCAAAAACAATTTATTAGGAGCTTATTCTTTTTCAGGCACTGTGCTAAATTCTTTTTTTTTTAATAAAACTTTTTATTTGCGAAACATATGAGTGATTTTTCTACATTGACCTTTGCAAAAACTTTTTTTCCCAAGCTTTTCCCCTCCTTCCCCCCACCCCC
>JAJPUD010001778.1:220138-238760 GCA_023553655.1 Myrmecobius fasciatus | reverse complement strand
AAGGAGGGTGGAAAGACAAAAGATTGTGATCAGAGCAATTGCAGAGCTCAAAGTCTTAATGAATTTTAATTTTAAGAAATAGTGCTCTTAAGGATAACCATCACTCTTGTGGAGAGCTGGGGTCAGATGGAGACAAAAGTCATGAGAACTGGGGTGCTCAAAGGATCATTCATGTGAATATGAAAGGGCAAGAGGTTGACTTAAAGATGGTGGAGGCTATGAGTAAGCTACTGAATGCAGTAGCTGAATCCAGAGGAAGGGAGAAAAATGGCTTACAACTGCAGATTAAGAGATGACAAAAAGAATCTGGACCAAAGAAAAGTCTTGCTGTTTCATTTGTATCAGTAACTAGACCTAAACCTGTCTAGTTCTGAAAAGGAAATTTCTGAAAACCTTTTCTCCTTTATTTGTGTTTCTTCTAAGCTTTCCCAAGAAATGTCCCTTTTTGGAACGGGAACTGGGACAGAAATTCCTGCCTGTTTTTCAATGCTTGCGTTTACATGGCATCACTAAAAGTAAGTTACTCTGTGTGTGTGTTTGTGTGTGTGTTTGTGTGTGTGTGTGTGTGTGTACATTCTATAGAATGATTCCATTATGAGGGACCCTGCATCCCTCTACTCCTTTGACCATTCACTGAAAAGCTACCACCAAGTTTGGTAAAAACCTGAGTTCAAATCCAACCTTAGATACTCTCTAGCTATGTGTCCCTCAGTAAGCTAATTGACTATATATATATATATACATATATATATATATAGTATGCATGTACTCTTTCTCTCTCTCTCTCTCTGTGTATATATATATATATATATGTATATATATATATATATGTATAGTATATATATACTATAGCTTAAAACCTCAAACAAGTACATGTCTGTAGTCTCTGGACTTGAATGAAATCAGGTTGTGACCAAAGGAAATAAGTTTAAAAAAAAAAACTGGAAGTGAAGCATTTGTTATTTCTGCTTACTCTGCTTATACAATATTCCCAGAATCCTAGAATGTTGGGACTAGAAAGACTCAAAAGCACATTAGGATTTCAAATTGAAAAGGACCTTAGATAGAATTTAATTCAACTCAGCTAAGTAGCATAGAGTGCAGAACTTGGAGTTCGGAGGACTCATCTTCCTAAGTTTAAATCTAGTTTCAGACACATACTAGCTATGCAAGACCATGGGCAAGTCACTTATGCCTATTTGCATCAGTTTCCTCCTCTATAAAATGAGCTGAAGAAGGAAATGGCAAAATACTTCAATACTTCTGCCAAGAAAACCCCAAATGGGGTCATGAAGAGTTAGATAGAACTGAAAAATGACTGAATAACAATTCAACTCTTTCATTTCACAGCCAGCCAAAGAAGTGTGACCAAGGTCACATGTTCAGTGAGGTTGCTTAATTCTGGCCTCTTAATTCTCAATCCAATATTCTATGCTTCACAACACAAGATAATATGATAGGTACTTTTGGGGGGGAATACTGACTCTATTAACTTAAATCAAATACTTGACCTAGTGACATGGGGAGTAGGAAGAGGAGGAAAAGGAGGAGGAGGAGAAGGAGGAGAAAGAGGAAGAGGAGGAGAAGGTACCAATTGCCTGAGGATGTACATGAGGGGAGAAGTGGCATGGGTGAATATGTATGTATAATTCTGAGAAGGGCATGGAATAAGATTTACGTAAGCCTCATGTACTTAGAAAACTATTTTAAAAGTTCATTTCCACTATCAAAGTGTATAAAGAGAATCTTAGTACTCAACAGCTATAAATGGATCAGATTAATTTTGTCAAGGTTGTTTTCCAGATGCATATAAAAAACTAATTCATCAGTCTAGAATTGCCTTTAATGTAACACATACTATGGCCAGAAATCACAAATGCTTTCAGGGAGAGGACATTGTCACTTTATATAGTTACTTGGTCTATAAATATTCCATAAGTCTTATAAGTTTGATGACCCCTAAATAACAGCTCAAGGAAGGCTAACGTTAAAAATGTTTTTAAAAAAGACTTTCCCCCCAAATACTATTCATCACTCACCTTTATTCAGCAGTTTGTCATAAAACCTTTATATATTTTATTTCATTTGATCTTCACAATAATCCTATAAAGTTTATTATGCATGTTTATTAGTCCCATTTTACAAATAAAGAAACTGAGATCTATAAAGACTGACAAGTGCTCCAGAGTACTCATATGCTCTCCTTTACTACTGCATATAATATCTGAAAAAATAAAAAAATAATACAAAGAGTATTCATTGATCATGTTGATAACTTCTCAAATCAGAAATCAGCCTTAAAGTGGTTCTCAAATGTGGTCCAAGATTCTAGTAGCCTATGAAAACCCTCCTGGAGACCAGGCATCTGCTCTCTTGTAGAATAAATATTTCTAATAATATAGAACCATTTCTTTTGTTTGGGGCATATATTTGGGGCACTACTCCCACAAAAGGAAAGTCAGATAGCAGACTGTGGATGTCAGCAGAGACCATTTCTACCTCTTCTTCTCCTTAAGACTTTGAGTCAAGGAGGAAATGGGACCAAATGCAAACTCAGAGACCTAGAAAGTTATGAGAGGGACATGTGAGAGTTTTGGAAGCAGAACAGTGATCTTAATTCCAGGTCTATGAACAATTGGCTATGTGATCTTGGACAAGTCACTTCTTCTCCATGAATTTAAATGGCCTCAACTTTAAAATCAAAGGGTTGACTAGCTAAACCCCATGGTCCCTCCCAGTCTAACCATCTAAATTCAAGCTACTTATTTTATGGAAGACAAGAGCTATTTGTCTTATGGATATCATTGCCAGTCTTCCCATGAGTGCTGGTGCTGTTCATATTGGCCTTGATGATGCCAAATGGGAGTGATCTTCTGAATGTTTTGCCCTGTCAATATAGTCCATAACCTGAAAAAAATGATAATTAATTTGTGAGATTATGAAATTATGAAGTAGGGATAGGTGTGCATGGTTCTTGAGGTACTCATCAGGAAAGATTCTAATTAGCAGCAGGAAAGGGGTAGCAATTATATTTCAATTAAAAAGAGAAGGTATGGGGGCAAAAAGCCCAGAAAGACAGAGACAGTGATAACTGGTGCACAAGATGGGGTGGTAAAGGAAAGCAGATAGGGTAAAAGACAGGGAGATGTAGAGTCCAGAGTCTATCACTTAGACAACCATGAATTTGATCTGGAAGCACTAGGCAACGTGGATCCAATAGAGCACAGGACTTTGGGGTCTCCTTTTAATAAGGCTTTTTGTGGAAACAAATCAATTCCTATTGGTGCCATATCTAACATATCTAAATTACCTCAAAGTTATCAGTAAAATTTCAAAGCTATCACCTCAGTTATTAGCACCTTTTGATAATTCTATTCTGGATTGACTGTGGTCTAAATTTTGTCTAGAATTTACCTATCACTACAAAACCAGAACCCTTACAGTACTGTTTAGAGGTGGAAACCCTGATTCAGCATACTATCAGGATTTTAATTTTGATTCATATGCAATACAATTTGTAAATTATGCTCCTTTGATCTTTGGGATGGTCTGTGTATGACTTGCAGTTTGCCATTGGTGATCTTATTTCCTTCTATTGCCCCTTTTCACTGGCTACCTTATAAACTTATTTACTATACTGATTAGAAGGAGGGGTGGTAGTGGTCAAAGTTACCAGAATAAGATGTAATTTTAACACAAGATACATGAAAATTTGGAATGGGCAAGAACTAATTATGAGATTCATAAAGGAAGACACAACTGAGAGAAGATGGACAGCAGAAAAAATCTTCTACTTGAGAACCAAGGATCCCTCCATGGGTCATCCTACTACCACGATGATAGCTCACTGTTGTTATAGCCCTGGAACAAATATCTCCTAACTCTCAGTGACACTTTGCTTTTAAGACACTTGATTTTAAAAGGTAAGTTTATACACAGTCCAGAAAAGTTTCTCTTTAAAACATGAACTACCACTCAAATTAGAGTTAATTCATTACTCATATGTGAAATTTGTGTGGACAAATCTAAAGAGAAAGAACAGCATCACTTTGGAATGAAAATAATTGAAAATAAACATCAGTGTATTAGTTCAGCAAACCCTTTTTTGGGCTTTACCAAAATCATTTTGAAAAGGACACCCATTTCTTTTTTTTGTTTTACCCCTCAACTCAGAATCTTATTTTTAATGTGAAATTGTTGTGGGTTTGTTATAAATAAAACCTTCCAAATTTTTCCTTTATTTTTTTCCTAAGGCAAAGACCTAGAGGATATAAAGCACATTAACTTCTTCCCTGAGACATGGATAGTCCGGATCTTAGCCAACCATTACCATGCAGTGAGTTGCCCTGCTTAGAAAAGGAAGCTTTTTTGATTTATTGCCTTTCTCTTTCCCTCTTCTTAATTCACTCCTGCACACACCCCCCCCCCACAGAGATGTACTTTCCATATGCAATCATATTGGAGATCTGAGAATTTGGGGTTGTGATGAATCTAGAGCATGCCTTATGCAAGGAACAAGCAAAACAGCCATAGAAAGGAGCTCTAACCTTTGGGATAGAGAGCTTTTCAGCATCATTTCAAGCTAACTGAGTAGTCCTGATTTGCTAGGTTGCACACAGGTGAACAGGAACAGCTCATTATTGTATAGTTCTTTGAAAGACAAGATTGTAGAGGGGTTCTAAGACCAACTTTGGAGTCAGTAATACTTGACTTTGACTCATGCCTTGGACATGTATCAGTCATGGGGTCTCAGATAAATGCTTTCATTTCTCCCTGTCTAAGATGAAGTTAGAGAACTGCTATCTGCATTGGTGGAAGAAGTTTCCACATCCAGAATTTCTTACATATTTTGAAACAGGTCCAGGCTTTATATATGTGTAAAAACACACACACACACACACACAATATGCAATGTACCCACAATGCATAAGTTCATGTATAGATAATGTACACATACATATTTACCATATCTATATATGTGCACAGTGCCCATGTGTCTTTGCAGTACATACATGTATGGCTCTGAACATATATGTTCATTCTGTGTTGTAATATACATATACACACAAATATACATCTACACATACTTATACACATAGAGACACCTGCATATGTACATATACACACTATATATACATATACTGTATGTACATACATAAATGCATGTATATATATATATATATGTATATGCAGACCCATTTGGGGTATATAGACCCAGAAAAGTTAAGCAATCATCTCAAGATCATACCTTTGCTGTATGGCAGAACCGAATATTCTACCTCAAAGTCAATTCTTCAAGTAGACTTTTTTTTTTAACCAGACCACATTGTGTTTCTGTTGAACAACGTGCCTAAAAGATGTCGTCCTTCTCCCAGGAAACAAATATGCTTTTGATACATTTTTCAGTTTTATATTCTTAGAGATGAAGATGCCTTATTAGTGTATAGATTCTGAAGATTTTTAGCTTACTGATTAAATTCCTAGTTAGGTACATGATAAAGTCTAGAGCAGGAGCTCTTAATCTGGGGATCTTGGAAGTCTGTGATTATTAGATTTCAAAGCAGATTACAAATTTAGTTTTTTAAAAATATTTTTATAATTATATTTTAATAGAATTGATTTTCTATGTAATCGTATGTATTTTATCTTGGTGTTAAAAAAAAAAAAAAAGTTCCAAGGAGTCCATAGGCTTCACCAGAGTGACTTGTCCAAGAGGGTCCTAACACCAAAAAAAGATGAAAAATCATTGCTTTATAGTCATTCATTAGCATAACTGTATATCTATGCAATATATATGTGTGTGTATACTGTGTGAACATGTGCATATATCCTAAGTATGCACATGTACACATACACACAAAGATATACATATACATGTGTAATCACACACACTAGATATACATGCAATCCATGTTATACATATATTCACATGCATGCATATTTACATATATATACCCATATGCATGTACACCTACACACATATAGTACATGTACACATTGCAGAGGCATACATATACATGGGTATTCATGTAGATATACATATATCTACACACATTCATATATACATGCATATACAGATATGCACATATATGTATATTCACACATACACACTAGGTATATATTTATGCATATATACACATTATGTATAATGCATATATGTATGCATAAATGTACATTCATGTGTGTGCGTGTATATCTGTGTGTGTTTATGTGTGTGCACATATGACAAAGGTGACAGAGAAGGAACCGTCTCCTTCTGCTTTTCTACCTTTAAAAATCTACCTTCCCCCACCACTTCCACCTTCTTATCATTACTTAGCTGTTGATACTTTTATGAATGCTTTTAAAACAGAAATCTCATAGCACAACACTCTAGGGGTTGAGTTAGAATTAATGAACTTTAGGATGGAAGGAAACATGGCAAGTACTAACCTTAAGGGCACTTAATCTCTCTAATTTGTGTGCATTTCAGCTTGAAAGTGGGGGAGACATGTTTCAGGTGAAGGATCTTTCTACTCAAGGTATAAGATTTGGTCTCCTAATTAATCAGGTATGTAATATCCAGAGTGGGCCCCTGGTAACCTGTCATTATTGACTTCTGAACATCATTCTACAAGTATATAACTGACATTCCCAAAGTAAAGGCTGTAGACCATGCTGTGCTATTAATAGGATTTGCAACCTTGGAAATAACATTCAACTCCCTAACCTCAGTTTCCCCACCTATATAGCATGACAAGTTAGATTAAATGATCTTTTCATCACTGTAGCTTTACTATAAACTTTCATCTGTTTCCTTCAAGATGCAATGTCTTAAAATACTCAGAACAATGATCTATAAGCAATTGGATCTCCCAAACCTTTAAAGAGTTGTTTAAAAATACCTTGGACTAGAATCCAATTGTAAGCATATACATTTTATACAAGTGTATGTGTGTATATGTGTGTGCATGAAACTTTCAGTATATACTGAAAATGTCAATTCACTCTGTTGGGAGTAATACTAAAAATCAAAATAATTTTTAAAATATTAATAGGTTAAATAATAATTTATGATGACAAATCATTGCTCCTCTAGTATTTCATTTTCTCCTCACATAAAACTTGTGAAGTGGATAATTCAAATACCTTTCTCCCCATTTTACAGATGATGAAACTGAGGCAAAGGGCAGACAGTCCTATTGCAATGGTTCCTCCCTCCATTGCCTTCTTTTCCATGAAGACTTAGCCAGCTCTCCCTACAATTTTCCCTATTCCATCTGTTTTTCTTTTACAAATGTATTTTCTCTCCTGTTTATACCTTATATCTCACCAGGTGAATGGAGGCTCCTTAGGGATAAGGATTATTCCCTGATTATAGGTTTTTTGTTGAAATTTTTGGTCTTTGTACCCCAAGACCTAGAATAATGCTAGGTATCCAGTAGGGTTTTAAGAATTTTCTAATTTAATTAAGTATTTTTGTATATGACATAAGTTATCCTTGCTTATCTTCCCATTTGGAATGCCCTCCTCTACTTCCTTACATTTTACCATCTTTCAATGCCAGGTTAAAACCCACTTCCAAGATATAGTAGGAAAACCATTGACCTATGGGGCAGCTAGGTGATGCAGGGGATAGATGCTGGCCTTGGACTCAAGAGGACCTGAGTTCAAATGTGATCTCAGATATTTGACTCTAGCTGTGCGACCCTAGATATGTCACTTAACCCTGATTGCCTTTAAAAACAAAAAAAAAAAAAAAAAAAAAAAAAACCTGATTTTTGGAAATATGTTTAAAATGATTGTTCATGTATAATTATATCAGATTTCTTGCTGTCTTGGGAAGGGGTAAGAGAAGAGAAGTAGAAAATTATTTGGAACTCAAAATCTTACAAAAATAAATGTTGGAAACTGTTTACATGTAACTGGGAAAAAAATAAAATTCTGTTTAGAGAAAAGCATTGACCTTAGATTCTGAAGATTTAGGTTAAAGCACCAAATATCTCATTCACATAATTAAGAGCAAAAAAATTTAAGCAAGTTATTTCCTTTTCCCATGCCTCTTTGCTTCATCTGAAAAAAAAAAATGAATGATTAAGACAATGATTTTGATAGTTTCTGACATTCTGGAATTCTTCCAGGAAGCCAGAAGGACCTCTCCTCTACCACTATCTCCTCTTCTCAGCTCTCCTGTTTATTACCAAGTAATTAGCACTTGAGGTCTTTATAAATATTTGTTGCTTGTGTGTGACACCTTCCCAACTAGGCTGTGAGCACTTAAAGAACAGGAACATAAGTTTTCCATTTCTGTTGGCCCCTATAAAATCTAGCCCAGCGCTTTGTACTTAATAGGTATTCTGGTATTTATAAAATGATTGAAATATTTGTCTCCATTGGGAAATGTTAAATAACTCTTTTGAACTAAGACTAAAATTAAGTGAAATAAAGAACATTTTTTCTTTAGTTTTCTTTCTTGGGTTCTCCACAGATACCTGAGTTCAAATACAGCCTCAGACTTTTACTAGTGGTGTGACCCTGGGCAAATCACTTAACTCTGTTTGCCTCAATTTCCTCAACTATAAAAAATGAGCTGGAGAAGGAAAACAGCCAACCAGTGCAACATGTTTGCCAAGAACCCCAAATGAGATCATAAAAAGTAGGACGTGATTCAAAAAAAAAAAAAAGGTGGAACAGTGAACAGAGTATTATGCTGAGAATTAGGAAGGTCTGAATTCAAATGTGACCCCAAACATTTATTAGCTGGATGATCATGGGTAAAGTTACCTCATCTATTTGTCTTACTTTCCTCAACTGTAAAATGGGAATAGTAATTGCAATTACCTTCCAAGGATCAAATGAGATGATATTTGCAAAGCATTTAGCATAATGCCTGGTGCATAGTAGGTACTATATAAATGTTGGCTATTATTATTATTATTAATTAGATTCTGATAAATCAGGTTTAATGTGTAACATGGGTTACTCCCAGTCCTCCAGGCAATTCTCTGAGGTTTTAAGTAAAAGTAGATGGCAAATCTTTACTGGTGAGATTTTCCCATCTTCAATGATGAAATCAAAAGTGTGTATCCCTCTCCTCATCCCCAAAACAAAGAGTACCTGCATGAATAAGGAACTGAGGGAGATAAAACACTGAACAGTATATAATTCACTCTTCTAAGAAGTTACTGTCTAGTGAGGAGGTAAGATAGGTGTGTGCCAATGACTGTAATATAAATCACAATATAAGGAATGAGGAGGAGATGTTCCACAAAGGTACCAAGAGCCTCCCTTTTAGGTGTTGTCTCTCCCAATTAGGTTGTGAGCTCCTTGAGAGCAGAGAATGCTTTGGTTTTCTATTTATATCCCCCAGCACTTAGCACACACAGTACTTGGCACATTGTAAGTGCTTAATAAATAAATGATTTTCCATTCCATTCCATCCAAGGAAGAAGTTAGTTCCAGCTGGCAGGATGAGGAAATGCATCATGGAAGTAGCATTAGAGCTGGGACGGGAAGGATAGGTAGAATAAGCTATGAAAATCATCCATCCCTCATTTTACCCCACCTGTGTGGATTTTCTGATCCAGGATGAGGGGAAAGTGGTGAGGGAAGCATGAACTGGTGACCTTTCTACTGAACTCAGTTCAATTCAACAAGCATTTATTGAATACCTACCCTGTGCAAGACACTGAAGAAAATAAAGACAATACCAAATATATATATATAGTCCCTGCCAACAAAGGGTTTACACTTTATGGGGAGGATATTTGTAACTTTTAAACAATATGAATGGATAGAGCAGCAGACCATGAATCAAGAAGACTTGAATTCAAATTCAGCCTCAGACACTTAACACTTACTAGCTATAAGACCCTGAGTAGGTCACTTAATTCTTAACTGCTTCACAAAACAAAACAAAACAAAATAAGAATAATACATCATAACCTGAGCTAGGAGAGACCATGAACAAAGAATCTCAGGAAAGGTTTAATTGTTAAATGAATGTTCCAGTGGGTGAGATTGGACAATCTGGAGTCTAGTTTTGGCATACCTTCTATGTTCCTCCTCTGTAGAATGAGGAAGTTGGATTGAATATTATCTAATTATCCAGAATACTATCCTGCTGTAATGTTTGCACTTCTAAAAATTATCAACCACAGTTCAGATAGAGCATTCAATAATGTTATATTTCTGATTGTAAACTCCCCCAGGCTAACCTATAGAATAAATTGATAATTGCATCTTCACTTATGAAAAAAAAGTTAGTTTCACTAGGAATTTTTTTCAGCTAGGGGGAAAAAATACAAGCAAACAAAAAACTCAACCCAAATCTTGGAAGTGGACAGGTAGATACATGAGTTTACAGAGCCTAGTCTGAACATAAACCCAACCACAGAAAATATAAAATTGATAACTAACATTTGTATATCACTTTGAGTTTTACAAAGAACTTTGGAAATATCTCATTCTCTCAACAATTGTTGTCCCCATTTACCCTGAGGAAATTGAAGCAGACAAGGTTAAATGATTTGGCTAGGATCACACAATAAGTGTTTGGATTTGGATTCAGTTCTTATTGACTCAAGAGTTTAGTGCTCTATCTTCTGTGCCTCCTATTCACTTAAGAAAGATGGCTGTTCTAGGTTGGTTGTACTGACCCAAATGAACTTCGACACTTCAGCTTGGGGGTGGCAGAAGACTATAAAGTAAGGTTCACAGCAACAATTATAGGAAGCATACACCACTCCTGCCAAATGTGGACACTGTAGGACAAAGTCTCATTTGTTCTGTTACAGTATGAATCAATAACTGAGGATTGCAAAAGACTTAATTCTTCAGAACCAAGAATAAATAGAACTCAATATAAATATGGTAGCCAGAATCCCAAGAGCCAATCACAGGAATATCTTTCTTACTAATTATCAGACTTAGTAGTTGCCTGCAATAAGCGAAGATATTACATAAAATCACTTTTCCCCCATACTTATTTATAGCACTTATTTATAGCATTAAAGTAACAATTTCCAAACTCCAATTTCAGAGTATTAGAGGCAGAATAACATATTAATTTATTTTATTGTTGATCATAGCAATTCCTTATAATTCTATAGAATTTTATAGTTTTTAGCTACTTCATATGATATTTATTTGATTTTT
The DNA here is from genome assembly GCA_023553655.1 of Myrmecobius fasciatus. Classification (NCBI taxonomy): domain Eukaryota; kingdom Metazoa; phylum Chordata; class Mammalia; order Dasyuromorphia; family Myrmecobiidae; genus Myrmecobius; species Myrmecobius fasciatus. The sequence continues at coordinate 227,624 of JAJPUD010001778.1, read as the reverse complement.
GACAATCCCATTAAGGGAAGTAGTACATTTTATATATAAGGAAACTGAATCTCATAAGATCAGTTAACTTGCTCAAGATAATATATGAAGAAGAAGAGCATTTATTAGATGGATGCCCATTTTTAGCACTTGGGGATTTGTTAGATATGTGACTGTGTGTTAATCACTTAACATTTTTGTCTCAATTTGCTCATCTCTAAAATAGGGGAAATAATACTTGCTTTTCCTAAATGATATTGTTTGTACTGTGAAAACTGTAAAATGCTATTTAAATTGAATGGGATTTAAAAAAAAACTTATTATTAATCTGATTGCCAACTGTATTCCCATTCCACCTTACCTCAAGTACCTTCTATGGAAGACTCCCCCATATCTCAGCCAAAAACTGCATTTACAGGCTCTGGGCCCATGTCTGTTTGTTGGTTACCTTCCATGTAGCTAGATCACGAACATGTTTGGCTGGCATTTACAGTACTTTCAGTGGCCAACTCACTGATCACAATTGATGTACAGCATCATAGATGAGCAACAGTGATGTATTTAGAGAGTCTGTTGGATTTAAAGAAATCCATTGAGGTGTTCTATTTCCAAAAGTCAGAGAACAATGGTTTGTCCATCTCTTTGTCACTCAGAAACAAATCAAACAGATTTCAAACAAACATGATTTGTCACTGAATGGCAGTCATTGGGTTATAGCTACAGTATGGATTTCTTTATGGTTCATATTTTGACTTTTAAATCAAGTGTGAAATGAATCATTTACCTGAATGAAGTGAAATTTTTTCTTTATTTTGTCATTTATCTTTTTACTCTTCAACATAATGTAGGAAAACAAGATTTACTCAGAAATTATTGGCATTTATGGATTCTTCTTTGAAATTAAGGGAATCAAGCATGGTAACTCCTCCTATAGTTTTTCCATGCAGGTAAGATGTGGGTAACATCCAGGACAGTAGAATCTGTGAAAGTCTTGCTTTTGAATAACTGAAGACTGAGAAAAGAGACCTTTTAAAAATTCACCCTGCCATAATGAGTAATACTTAGTGTCAGACAATTGGAAAAGAAGACTAATTTTGTCTGAAGGAGGAGCATGGTGATGTGGAAAAGAGCCCTGGAAAATGAATCAGGAGATTTGATTTGTGATTTTCATCCTATGCCACAAATTAACTATGTGACCCTGGTCAAGTCATTTCATTTCTTCCAGCCTCATTTGGTTTGTTGAGTTTTTTTTCAATTTGTAAAGTGAAAAAAGTGGGATCTTTAAAGCATGAAGAAAATGAAGTTGGCAAATTACAAGTCAATAAACTTAGCTACAAATCTTGGTAAAATTCTAAAAAGTATAATTAAAGGGATAGTTAAAATTATAAAGAGAATGGCTTCATCAGGAACAAGTCATACCAAATTAAACTAGGTAGAAGTTAGGTATCAGAGGGGAAGACCTAACTTCAAGTCCAGCCCCAGACATTTACTGATTGTGTGACCCTAGGCAAGTCATTTAACCACTATTTGCCTAAGTCTCCTCATTTATAAAATGAGGTAAATAAAAATACCCATCTTCCAGACTTATTGTGAGGATAAATGAGATAATATTAATAAAGTGCTTTGCAAACCCTAAAGCAATTTCAATGCTAGCTATATCTTCATCTTCATCATCAGCATAAGGATTACTAGATCAACAGATCAGGGAATACCATGGATGCAATATAGTCAGATCTTAACAAAACCGTTGACAGTGTCTTTAGAGACAGTATGGAGAGATATTTAGAATACAGTGTATTTTGGTAGATTGAGAACTGGTTAAATGGCCAGCTCCAAAGAGTGGTCATTTATGGTTTAATCTCAACTTGGAAAAATATCCCTAGTAGCTAGAGTTGTTCTTGTGCTATGTGACTTTTTTTCAACGACTTGGATATAGACATAAATAGTATGCTTGTGAAATTTGCAGCTTATGTGAAACTGGCAGGGAAAGCTAACTTTGGATGACAAAGTCAATATTCTAACAGATCCTGACAGGCACTGACATTGGGCTATATCTCTTGAATATTCAATTATTCAGAATGATCTGAGATCTCATTGATCACAGATCACAGTCTATTTCTATCCACCAATCCTGCACAACTCTTATGTATACCTTCCCCAATTCACCATAAGGATCATGTCAGAAGCCCTCCCTCTTTCTCTTGACATTATAAGGACAGCAGTGGAGCTTTCAAGTTCTCTATCCTATCCTTTATGCTCACCAGCCCATCTTCACTTGCTGTCATACATTTTCCAGTTGATCCCATTTGCTTTTGTTCTTCCGAGTTCCTCCTCATTGATTATATCTTGCCATTTGTTCACAGTTACCATGTGCCTCCTCTACATTGCCTTCTATGTACTATCCATTTAAATTCTTCAGAGACTGATATGTTCCATCTTTCATTTCCAGAGTTATTGGACTGAATACAATGAGAGGAAATCTTATAAGATTAAATAAGAATAAATGTAGACTCACACTTTAAAAAAAATCATAAATAAAAGATGGTGGAGGAAGTTATAACTATATGAAAAAGATCTAGGGGGTTTAACAGACTCCATTCTAAATATGAGTTAACAATGGGATATTACACTCAAGGAAGTTAATGCTATCTTAGGCTTCATTGAGAAATACAGTGATCATGACTCTAGAGATGAAAGGTCCGGTGTACTTTGATTAGACAGCATCTGGAGTATACAACATCTGGAGGTTCAGTTCTGTGTGCCACATTTAAGGATAATTATAATTATCCTTAATATAATAACAATGATAATTTGTAGAGTGACTACTGGAAGGCCACCAGGAGGCTGAGGAACTTTGAATCCATGCCGTTCAGATTGATGAAAAGAACTGCATTTATTAGGCGTAGAAAAGACAAGACTAAGGATCTCTTGTGAGCTGTCTTCAAGTCTTGTGAAAAAGGCAGTAGTCTTGTCTGCTTTGTCCCAGAATGCAAAGCTAAGAGCATTATCTTTCCAGAAGAGATTTCAGATTGTTTTAAGAAGAAAAGTCTCTATTACTATTACTATTCTCCAAAAGTATAATGAGCTACAATAGAAGGAAAGAGGTGCCCTTTAGTGGTTATAACAAAAAAATTGGGTAACATTGTGTTCACCTAGTTATGTTGTCAAGTGAAAACTTGATAAGGTAGAGGTCAGAATAGGTGTTCTTCCAGGTCCACGCTATTTCCGCGGTTCTATAATTTTGGATGCCCCAAGGAAATGAAGATACTTGCCCAGGGTCACACATCAACAAATGACTCTTGTTTGAAAAAAGCCACCAGAAGAACCATAGAAATTCAAGTAGGTACAAATAGTTGTCATTTTGTCAAACTTTTTGATTTTTACTTAGTTAAATGAATATTCTTTCAGAGAATCAAATATTCAGAAATGAACTTACCAGCCATTGTCTATGAGAGGAGCCCAGTTAGCCTCAGACCAGAACGCCTAATGAAATATGAAATCAGAGCACAATCCCTGGTGGATGGAAACTGGCAGGAGTTCAGTACTAATATGCTGACCCAAAAGTTTGGACTTATCAAGTCAACTAGCAAAAGCCATGTAAGTTTCTACTTTCAATAATATTAATAATAATAACAATAACAGCAGCAACAATTAGCATTTGTATAGTGTCTTAATGTAAAATGCTTTCCATAAGTTACTGTACTTGATTCTCAAAACATCCCTGTGAAATAGATGCTATAATAATTATTATTCTTTTTTATAGATGAAGCAACTGAGGCTAAAGGGTTAAGTGTCTTGTCAGGGTATGCACAGCAAGTAAGTGTATGAGGCAGGGTCTGAACTCAACTTTTTGATTCCTAGGCCAGCACTCTAATCCCCATACCATTTAGCATCAACCTTGTAACACTATGTTGATGGTGATTTATGTAATGTTCTCATTTATTTTGAGCTAATAATTCCATCTCTGTATAGCATCAAGAGTCCAATCAAATAATGAATGATCAACATCAATTAATATAATCCAAAGAAAGCACACTCAACATGGGACCCAGATTCAAGGGTCGACATTATATGAATGAACTTTCCATCGTCCTTGCATTATGGATGCAAAAAAAAAGTATGGGTAATTGGGGAGATGAAAAGAGTACTTACTACTAGAAATTTTACAAATAACAAAGAGGAAGGACCCCTGGAAAATTTTGGTATAGGGATTCAGAATTTAATTTGTTGTTGTTTGGTCTATTCAGTCATGTCTGAATCTTCATGATCTCCCATAGGGTTTTATTGGCAAAGATGTTGGAATGATTTGCCATATTAAAAAAGAGAGAGAGAATAAAAAAAGAACAAGGATAGATCCTGAGAAGAGGCCCCTCTTTAAGGGGCCAGAAAGACAATGATGAAGTATAGAATGGGACAGAAGAAGAAACCTAAAAGAATGTAAAGTCTCAGGTGACTTATGTCAAATTCTACTGAATGGTCAAGGATAATGAAGATTGAAAAAATTATAGTGGACTTTGTTATTAGTAAGTTGTTGATAGTGGAGACGCTAGAGCGATAGAGTTATGGGAATAGACTCTAAATTTCAAGTGGTCAAAGAAAAAAGGAAATTCTGGAAATAGTATTTTGGGTAGATGAATTTTTCAGAGAATTTAGGGAGAAGAAAAGGGAATAGCAGCTGAGAGGAATAGGAGGATTAAAGGGAAACTTTTTAGGGTTGGAATAAGTATGAAGAGTAGGTTGAATGAAAGAAATGAGAGGTGGATGAATAACATGGTGGGGTGATTAGTATAAATTTAAATGTTTATAGTTGGATGGAAAGTAATTCATTGTAAGGATGAGATGAAAATGCATAAGACAGGAAATTGTTGTTGAAACAAAGTCAATGAGAAGGGGCAGCTAGATGGTAACATTGGACAGAGTACTAACCTTGAAGTCAGGAGGACCTGAGTTCAAATCTGGCCTGAGACACTTAATACTGCCTAGTTGTGTGACCCTGAGCAAGTCACTTAACCCCAATTGACTCAGCAAAAAAAAAAAAAAAGTCAATGAAGAAACAGAAGGAAATAAGGTTAAATAAAATGGAGGGATTAATGTTTGTGAAAAGTAGAGATATCTCATCTATGAATAGAGAGAAGAGTGGGGATTAATACTGAGACTTTTTGAGGAGTGGAAAAGTAGGGGCTGAAGGTTCTCATATAGGATAATATCCATGGAAGAGGACTCTTCTGTAAGAGTGGGGTTGAATTAGAGGAAGGGTTGGATATAAAAGGAGAGAGAAAAAGGTTTAGAATGGTCAGTCTGGAGAATGAGATAGGGAATCAATAACATAGCAGAAGATTCTCAAATAGAAGCGAAGGAAATCCACTAAGGTTGTGCACTATAAATTTGTAGTCAGTGAAATTAGTTCAATTTTGTGACTTTCTCTAACACTATCCAGAAGCCTTAGAGCAGAATTAGAGAAATCAAATGGTAGAAGATAGTAAGATACGAGAACACCTATTTTGGGGATCTCACAGGTTCAGGAGGCAAGGAATTGTAGAGTAGCAGCCAATGAAACTTTAAAATAGGATGAAAATTTTATAGAGTCAAGTAAAGCTGAAGCAAGGGATAGATTAAGAGAATAGTAAAGAGTTAAGAGACCAAAAGTCAGGCAAGTATTAGCGCTAGGCTTAGTGGGAGAGACAGAAGAACAGGAGGTTATGGTTGGATAGTGTAATCTCCAAGTTCTATAGATTTCAACAGGACTAAAGGATATATGTGCTACAAATGGCTGAAAATAGGGTAGAGTAGAAAGTTGATGCAATTGCTCTTCTAGAATAAGTCATCATAGATAAGCTAGAGAGGATGACTATGAGCCCTATACTAAAAATCAGGATTAGGCATTCTCTAAAGTCCCTTCTTTCTCTAAATCCTATTATCTGTAGAAGTTACCTGGAGATAGAAAAATAGCAGCAATCCAGTACAATAAGTATTTATAAAATGCTAAGCCCTGGAGCTACAAAAACAAAATACAGGGATGCAAAACTAGCAGTGTAAAGAGGGAGTTGCATATAAATGGATAGCATGTACTTCAAAAAAAGAAAGATGATTGAGGGTTGGTATTAGGGGAATGATCTGGAAATATTAATAGAGAAGAAGAAATGTATCAGTTCTCCTCCATGGCCCCATGAGTCATATAAACTGAATGAATAAATGACCTCCACTAGTGAAGACTGAAAAGCAGTGTGGTATCAAAGGAGAGCCAGGGTTTCAATTTAAGTAAAGGTAAAATAGGAGTAAATAGATGGTACAGGAGATAGGGTATCAGGCTTGGAATGAGGAGGACCTGAGTTCAAATCCAGCCTCAGACACTTAACTGTGCAACCCTGAGCAAGTCACTAAACTCTGCCTCAGTTTCCTCATCTGTAAAAGGAGAGGGAAATGGCAAGGGTAAAAATAAATGTTAGAAATTTGAGGATCTTAGGGAGCTTGTGGAGAATAGTGTGGAGATTTCTCCCATATAAGGTTCATCCACATGCATCATATTTAATATAACCTACTATTGTAGCTTAACTGAGTTGAAATGGGCCTGAGCAAGAAAAGTAGGACTGATTAAAATATAAGATGATAATTTGAGGGGAAGTAATACAAGTTGTAACTAAAACAGTAAACTTCCATGAGCAGACTTGTACAATCAGTGCCCTGGGAAGTAGGTTGATGCCATATCCATTCTACTCAAGTATACATTGGCACATCCCTAGCTATTTGGTTAAATAGAAACCAACACATGAACACTTCAAATGATCTCTGCAGAACTGTCTGACAGCATTTCCATGTGCAGTAGTTGATGAGGGAACTGCAGGGCTTGCAGTTCTGCTAGGAACTTATGGACACCAAAATTAAGACAATAGAAGCCACAGCAGAAGGAATGAGAATTTACCTGACACTGATGAAGGCATTGCCTTCCTTTTCCTTCTTTTCTTTTCTTTTTTTTTTTTTAACTTTATGGAACTATCGCTCCTATCTTAAACCTTCCCTTTGTTTTGCTTCCTGTTTTAGAGATTGAAAATCGAAACTGTGGGCAATCCTATCTTTGTGACTTTTGTGTTCATTTTTCCAATATCATGACAATTTCCAGAAGAAATGATGGGATTTCTACTACCACTGATCAACATAAAAAGAAAAACAAACTATTAAAGGGCTCACTCAAGTGAAAAACCTATGCTTCTGGTTGGTATTTGTCTCATTCTTGACTTTGGCCCACATTCAGGTCAGTTTAAGGTGAAAAGTCCACTGGATTTGTGTTCATCACCATTATCTGCAGGTTGACAGGGAATAGCAGATGACTCTCTTTTATTCCATTTTAGAGTTGGGGCATAAAGGCTTAAAAAATACAGCAGCCAGTGCATTGTTATATTGTACTTAATTCATTCTCCTTTTCCAAGTTATTCTGTACCTACAAACTCACAGCAAACCAACATCGGTGTCTGCATTGTAAGCGTCTGAATTGTTTCTAGTTTTTTTTTTT
>JAJPUD010001778.1:190045-220128 GCA_023553655.1 Myrmecobius fasciatus | reverse complement strand
TTTTTTTTTTTATTTTTTTTGGTGTCTGCATTGTAGGCACCTGACTAGACAACACAATTGCAACAATGAGGCAAGGGGAGGAAATGGGGTGGATAGATTGTGTTCTGCTTCAACAAGAGGGATGCAAAAATAAGATTATTGTTTTATCATTATCCTTACTCAAAAGTAACAGGATGGTTTCAGATGACCTCATCTACCATCTCCTTCCCCCATCCTACTCCAAAAGTGGGATAGCCATCTTCTCCACTTTTGTGTAGCATCTAATTCCAAAAAAAGGCAACATCGGCTATGGCTATGGAGAATTAATAAAGATTAGAAAAGGACATATTGAGAATGAGATGATGTCACCTAAATTTGGTAATTTATGCTGGGTTTGGGGAATGAAGGGAACTATGCAAAAGGAGACAGGAAATATGAGTAATTTCCACACCTCATGGCAGAGTTGGTAGATTAGTTGTAGGTAGAGATAAGGAGAAAGAGAGTTGAGGTAATAAGGAGCAAACAAATAAGAGGAGAAGCAGAGGGCAGAGCTGGATTTTTGAAGAATAGATGGATATGATCTGGGAGGAAAATTATATTGACTATAATGTGAAAAATTGATTGAAGGGAAAGAGGTCTTGGGAGAAAGGACATTATCCAAAGTTTGAGAAGTTCAGGGCCCAAGTGAGGATGGTTATATTAAGGAAGAAACATAGATCCCTGAAAGTGTCCAAGAAGAGGCTGAATAATCAACGATCATGAATGATGTTGAAATTCCTGCAATGGGTGGGAAGTCCAATCAGATAATCTCAAAGATTCTGTGATACAGTCACATGTGGGCAGAAAGAAGCACAACTATCTACACCACCCAAGGAGTGGTTATCAAAGACCTACATCATCTGGGGCTCATCTTAATGAATTCTGACAATGCTCTAAAAGCAGGATGTGTAATAATCACGTGGAAAAGCATTCCATTCCCCCACTCCTTGGAAGGTGCCATTCTCTGGCATCTCTAAATATAGAAGAAACCACACAAAAATTGTTAAAATAATAATCCAGAATTTCTTGGTGAATATATATCACTCTCTATGAAGAGATGACAAAAAATTTCCACATAAGCTAGTAGTGAAAGTTTAGCAACATGTCACTAATATTCAAAGTAATCAAAATGATGAGCTATGAAAGCACTGAGAGGAGGTTTATGGATAATCTCCTTAGAAAAGAGCTGAGTCCCTACAAATGATATATGGAGCCTACTTCATATGCCTGAAGTTGGTAAGACTTTGAGGAGAGTTTGTTGCTTGTCTAGAAAGAAGAAAGTTCAGAACGACTATTTCATAAACTTTTAAGAGTTAGAAGGGACTACATAGGTCATCTAATCCAATCTCATTTTATAGATTAGGAAACTCAATCTAGGTTAGATGATTTCCCTAGGATTGTTCAGCTAAAATATAGTGGAATCAACCACAAACCTAAATTTTCTTTTTTTCCTGAGGCAATTGGGCTTAAGTGACTTGCCCAGGATCACATAGTTAGGAAGTGTTAATTGTCTCAGGTCATATTTGAACTCAGATCCTCCTGACTTCTGGGCTGGTGCTCTATCCACTGCACCATCTAGCTGCCCCCAAACCTAAGTTTTCTGATTAGAAATCTGATATTCTCACTATTTTAATCACTAATTATGAAAATCCTTCATTAAAATTGGTTAGTTTATTTGATTCTTGTATGTACCTGAATTAGTTTGTCTCTCTGGGTGTAACAAAATTAGCCTAGTCTTCCTGATCCGTTTATTCTTCAACAGATTATTCAGCATTATTGTTCAACAGAACTCTGACCGAAAGGAGACTGAGCTTGGATATAAATCTAAATATGTGTTGAATCTTGAAAGGTACATTCTTATCTTCAAGCGATGTGTGTTTTAAGAAACATTTTTGCTAAGGATTCAATAAATTTCAATGGAACTGAGTCCTGTTGAATTATTTTATTAATATGGTACTTAAAAATGTGCACATTGTTTTAAAAGTGCCTCATTATGTGCTTCTTGTCAAGTGACTTAAAATATATTTATTCATATTTATTCTATTTTGTATATGGAGACATTCTCTCTAGCAAATGTGTGTCTATTTGTTCAATTCAGAATAAAAAAATTAAATAAAAAATACATGTATATATGTTTATTAGTGCAAGTAATTCATATCATATTTATTTCTTTTGTTGTGTGCACTCCTTTTACTCTCTTAAGAGTACTGAAATACTCACAGAAAGGGCTCGTATAGCAGTCAGTAAACAAGCATTTATTAAAATGTATAAAAATTAAAATAAAAAAAAACCAATGTCTGCTCTCAAGGAGTTCACATTCTAATGGGGGAGACAATATTAAAACAACTAGGTACGAGGAGGATATATTCAAAGTGAATGGCAGGTAAATCTCAGAGAGATGGCACTGTGGAGATGGGGCACCATCTTAGTTAAACTCAGCTCAATGGTGGAGGTGAGTAGGTGAACATTCCAGATATTTGGGGTTGAAAGGGCCAGGATAGGCAGTGGAAAGGCATAGAAGAAGCAGCAAAAAAAATGTCAGTGTCACTGGTTTATAGCTTATACAAAGGAGAATAAAGAATAAAACTGGAAAGGTAGAAAGGGGCAAGATTGTGAAGGATCTTTTGATTATGATCAAATCCCTTAAGAATTTTGACTGGGGTGAGGAAGGTGATATGGTCAAACTGACATTTTGGGGAAATAATATATTTTTGTTAAGTTCTTTGCATCTTTAGAACTACCTATTGGATTAATGTCTGGCCCTGGGATGTGTAAACAGGGAGAAGTTTTAATGAATTGTTTCTCCAAAGCTTGATGAAAAGTACAAAGGTAATGAGTTCACAGTTGTGAGACATTGGGAAGATTTTGCTGGCTTTTGGGGATAAAGAAAATTAATCCACAAATAATTATCCATATTACCTCCCTTACTCAATATTTGCAGAGTGCTTAGCTGTGATCATGCATGACAATCTTACAGACAGGATGGAGGGGACAACCTAGAATATCTTAGGAACACTCCAATACTGAATTTTTTGGCATAAGACAGCAAATAGCCTTCTCTAAAAACAGTAGAAACTTGGTTCCCCAGAAGAGGATCTTTTCCTAATGGGTATCTGAGTAATAATTCTAATCCAGCTCTATTCGTTCAACAACTTTTAAGTTCCCAGATAAGAGAATTTCAGAGAAATCAAGTTTTACTACCAATCAACTACAACCATGGAAAAGTAAGCTTTCCTCACATGAACAACTTGATGAGTTCCTTAAAGCCCCTTTTTTCATTGTTTTTTTCCCTTCACTCATGCCTTCTCTATTGTTTCATATTTCTCACTCCTCTTTCACCTCCTCTGAATGACCAGTGTAGTATTCTAGAGAAGACACTGAGCTGGGTATCAGTAGACCAATTCACAAGGATTTAAGTTCCAGACACTCTGCTAAGCAGTGTGGATGTGAGGAAGGAAAAAAAATCATCTTCCAAAGAGCTCACAGTCCAGTGAGAAAGACAACACATAAGTATACATACAAACTTACAAACAAAATGTATACCAGATAAATTAGAGATAATCTTAGAGGGAAGCCACTAGAATAGGGGGAACTTGGAAAGCTTTTTGCAAGGAAGTGAGATCTTAGTTGGGTCCTGAAGGAAGTCAGGTAAACTGAGCTCCATTTCTAACTAGGTAGTTATATGACCTAATCAAATGATTCAGTCTCTCTGAGCATCTGTTTAATCATTTGTAAAATGAGGGTCAGATAAGATGACCTAACCCAAGCTTCCTTCTAGTTCTAATATATAATGAGTTTTTGGGTAACTCTAATTCCATCACTGGCCACTAGAGGGAGTAGTCTCCCCTCAAAAAAGTAAAAACCCTGCGCTTCCTAGTAGAAAATAACTACCAAGAGATTAATTGTGTAGCAATAAGGATAATCAAGTTAATATGTGTTACATGTGTCAAGTGTCAACTTTCCTTCGTCTCACCCTGGGGAATTGAGAGTGTACGTATTCATCCAAATACTCATAAATGTACTTAATAAAAACATCTGAATTAAATCATCTGAATTGGGTATAAATAAAACTAATATAGAATTATAGACTGTTAGCCCTGTTATTGAACTTAGAGATCATCTAGTTCCACACACCCACCCCATATTTGACAGATGAAGAACCTGAGGCTCACTGAGGGGAGGTGTTTTGCTTAAACTCACACTTCTTGTTAGTTGAAGAACTGGGATTACACACTCAGCTACTTGACCCCCTACTTTGAGTTTATTTTCTTCCTCATTAGATGAGTCAACACATGGAGGAATAGAGCTGCTTAGCAGCAGGACTCACCATAAACAAAACAATGATGCCATCAGGGGTGTGCTGGAGCCAGCTCTAACAGGCTCAGAAAGAGAACTCAATTGTTCAATTTTCATTGTGAAGACTGATGCCTCAGAAACTGGCAACCTACAAATCAGGGCTTGTTTTATTGTTTTGTTGATTGTCTAGACTTAAGAAAGTGTTAATAGTACAGATTAAACTTAAAAGTATAAGTACATTTTTTTTTTGAGAGCCTGGATGTTAAACATTTACTTGCACACTCCTGTATTGCTCTGTAAACATTGCTTGAATTTAGCACAAGTACAGTAGTAGGCTCAGGGAATGAAGTGATCACTAACCTGGAGACTTGATTACTAGAGGCTAATAATAATCATAAAAATAATAAAATGTTTACATAGCATTTTAAGGTTTGTAAAGTGCTTTACCTCCATCATCTCATTTGAACCTCACATTTGTCTTCGGGGTTCTTGCCTACAGCCTTGTATAATTATTTCCTAGAGATAAGGCTTTCTGCTGCCTTCTCACACTGCTTAGCGGGACCACTCTAGATCCCCTTTCTCTTTAGTGTTCTTAATCTAGATTCAACAACTACAATGTGTAGGGAATTCTGCTGTCTCTGAAAGTTCAAAGACAAAGAAAAAATTTCTCTGCTCCTCCAATTGCTTACCTTCACTTGCATTCTTTTATTTCCTTTCCAACTCTATGGACAGAAGGGACCTCACAAGTCATTTAAGCTTCAATAGGCACCCCCTCTTAATAACAGGCATTCTTGATTAAGAAATAATAATTAATTAAACAATAATATTAATTAATTAAATTAAATTAAATAATTAATTAAATAACAGGATTCTTGATTAATAACAAGCATTTCTTGAAGATCTACAGTCATGAAGACTTCAATACTTCCCAAGGTAGTCTAATTTAGAAGGTCAGCAGAAAAGGCTGTGGCACTATTGGGGTGGGGGGGAAGTTCAGCATGTAGTTCTGGTACAGACTGCACCCCTGGACCCAGCCCCAACCCCTGACCCAGATCTGCCTCCAACCATACCTATGAATCAATTCCAGTACTGGTGGCTTCCAGACCTCAGCTCACAGACACCAAAAAAGGACTTGGAAGGTCAGTTCAAAAGATCTGTCACACCAGGGTGGGAGCCTACCTTGTAATCCCAGCATAAACTGCACCAGCACAGACCCAGTCCCAGGCCCAATCCCAGCCCTGACCAGTCCCTGCCCTGGCCTTGCCTCAGCTGGACCCTAGCATCAGCGAACTGGGACCTCTGAATCAGCAGCAGTGCTACAGGCTTCTGCATCTCTTGGCCTGGGAACACCACTGAGGACTGGGAAGGTCAGTGGAGAGAGTCTGTGGTAACAGTCTGGTGTGCAGTCCCAGTACAGTTCCAGTGCAGACTGTGCCAGCACAGTCCTGGCCCCAATCCCAGGGCCCAATCCCTGACCCCAATCAGCAAAGCAGAACTCTGTTGATTCAGCACACTAGATCTTATAGCTACAGTGGAGGCAGGGACACGTTTAACAGCTCCAGGACAGAAAAGATTGCTTGTGCTCAGGTTCCTCAAAGGATTTCTGAAAACATCTGAACAAAACCCCTGAAACTTGAGACAGTGCACCCTCCACCCTGAAAGCAGAGCCCTACTTCAACAAAGAGTTAAAAGCAGAGTAATAAGCTAGGAAAATGAGCAGACAACAAAAAAAGTTTCTGACCACAGAAAGTCATTATGATGAAAAGGAAGATCAAAATACACAGTCAGAAGATAATAACAAAGTCAAAGCTTTTACAACCAAAGCCTCCAAGAAAAATAAGGATTGGGCTCAGGTCATGGAAGAGCTCAAAAAGGCACTTTTGATAAGTAAGAGAGGGAAAAAATAGGAAAAAGAATTGAGAGTGATGCAAAAGAAAATGCAAAAAGCTAATGAAGAGAAGAATGTCTTAAAAAAGCAAAACTGGAGAATTGGGGAAGGAGGTACAAAAGCTCACTGAGGAAAATAATTCCTTCAAAAATAGAATTTAACAAATGGAAGCTAATGACTTTATGAGAAATCAAGATACAATAAAGCAAAACAAAAAAAATGGAAAAAATGTGAAATATCTCATTGGAAAAACAACTGACCAGGAAAATGGATCCAGGAGAGATCACTAAAAATAATTGATCTACCTTAAAGTCATGATCAAAAAAAGAACCAGGATATTCAAGAAATTATCAGGGAAAACTGTCTTGATATTTTAGAACCAGAGGGCAAAATAGAAATTGAAACAATCTATTGATCACCTCCTAAAAAAATCCCCAAATGAAAACTCCCAATAATAGTATAGTCAAATTCTGGAACTCCCGTGTCAAGGAGAAAATATTGCAAGGATGCAGAAAAAAACAATTCAAGTATCGTGGAGCCACAGTCAGGATTACACAAGATTTAGCAGCTTCTACATTAAAGGACTGAAGGGCTTGGATTATGATATTCTGAAGAGTAATGGAGCTAGGATTACAACCAAGAATCACCTACCCAGAAAAACTTTCAATATTTTATTATTTAATCAATGGAATAGAGTATTTTCAAACATTTGTGATAAAAAGACCAGAGCGAAAATGGAAAATTTGGTTTTCAAATACAGGACTCTGTAAAAGCATAAGGAGGTAATCAGGAAAGTGATATAAGGAATTTAATAAGATTTATCTGTTTACATTCCTACTTGGAAGGATACTTGTAACTCATTAGAACTTTCTCATTATTATGGCAGTTAGGAGTCTATATATATATATGTATATATAAAGAGAGAGAGAGAGAGAGAGAGAGAGAGAGAGAGAGAGAGAGAGAGGGCACAGGTGTGAGTTGAATATGAAGGGAATTTTGAAGCAAGTTTCTCTGATAAGGCCTCATTTCTCAAACATAGAGGGAACTGAGTCAAATTTATTAAAAAAAATTAGTAAGAACCATGCCACAATTGATAAATGATCAAAGGATATGATCTGTATCCAAAGAGCTATAAATTCATGCATATCTTTTGACCTAACAACACCACTACTTGACATGAATACCAAAAGAAATTCATAAAAAAGAAAGAAAAAAAGAAAGAAAAAGAAAAAATTACCTGTAAGTACAAAAATTCTTCACAGCAGCTCTCTCTTCTCAGGGCAAAAAAAAATGGAAATTGAGAGGATACTCATCAATTGGGAAATGGCTCAATAATATATGTTTATGGCATGTGTTTATGATGGAATATTGATCTATGTGAAATTATGATCAGGATGCTCTTGGAAAGGAAAAAAAACCTGGAAAATCCTCCATGAACTTAAGCAAAGTGAAATGTACTATATACAAAGTAATAGCAATGTTCTAGGATGACCAGCTGTGAATGATTTTGCTATTCTCAGCAGTACAATCATCCATGACTACTATGAAGGATTTATGATGAAAAATTCTATCCATACCCAGAGAAGGAACTGATTGTGTCTGAATACAGACTGAAGCATTCTCTCTCTCTCTCTCTCTCTCTCTCTCTCTCTCTCTCTCTAACTTAATTTTTCTTGAGGGTTTTTACTTTCATTAGCATAAGAGATCTATAGTTTTTTCACAACTTGACTTTTATGGAAATGTTTTATGGAAATTATGGAAATAACTTCACAAGTGGTTTCTTAATTGTGGGTGGGGATAAGGGAGAGAATCCAGAACTCAAAAATTTTAGAAACAGATGTAAATTTTTTTGTTTTGAATGTAACTGGAGAAAAACATTCAATAAATAAATGAAACAGAGAACAAGAAGAGGAAGAAGAAAGAAAGAAAAAGAAGAAAGAAAAAGAAAGAAAGAAAGAAAGAAAGAAAGAAAGAAAGAAAGAAAGAAAGAAAGAAAGAAAGAAAGAAAGAAAGAAAGGAAGGAAGAAAGGAAGAAAGAAAAAAGAAAAGAGAAGAAAGAAAAAGAAGAAAGAAAGAAAAAAGAAGAAAATG
Organism: Myrmecobius fasciatus; assembly: GCA_023553655.1. NCBI lineage: Eukaryota > Metazoa > Chordata > Mammalia > Dasyuromorphia > Myrmecobiidae > Myrmecobius > Myrmecobius fasciatus. Next base: position 211,835 of record JAJPUD010001778.1, on the reverse strand, counting down.
CAATCATTGGATTAAATCAAGAATGTATATGCTGCTTTGCTCTGGATAAGGAGACAACATGCACCCTATGCTTTGTACATGTTTATCAAATTGAGTTGAATTGAATTTTTAATCTAGGTCTCTAGCCTCTTATGACAGTATTTTTACCGCAACTTTTGGAGCCAAGTAATTGCTCCATTAAGGGATGCCCCTACTCCAGCTGGGAAGGCTGTACTCCTCCCTTTCTCTTTATTGCCAGTTATTGACATTTTGATACCCCATAACAATTCTGAAGCCCCAGGAATACACCATCTATGAATAATGCCCTATCTGTTTTTTTTTTCAAGATCCCAATAGGTTATTTTCAAATGATGTTCCCCAGTAGAGTTTCTTTAGGCATGCTCCAAATTTTATGAAATTTTCACTTGAGTTTCCTAACTTCTTGTATTCTCCTTCAATTTCTAGGGTCACAAATGTTTGAAAATCAAGCGTTGCACCACAATTGCCTCTTAGGAGCAGATGAAGGATTCTAAATACAATCTTACAAATGCTAATCTAGTAAAGCTTGTCCTAATTTCCACCCAGAGCTATAGGGAATACACTCTATAAGTTTTAATGCTGTATAATAAATGTCTTATATTATTATGAAAGACTGAAACTGTGTATTGTTTTAAGGAAAGCAGCCTAGTATTTTGGGAAGAGAACAGTCCTGAGCATTAGAAGAAATGGATTGGAGTTCAGATTTTGCTGTTAACTGGCTTTGTAACTCCAAACAAAGTAATTTCCCTCTTCAGGGCCTCAAGATCTTCATCTATAAAAAAGGAGTTTGGAGTCAGTGTTTCCCAACAGTCTATAACAAAACCGATCCAAGAAACATTTACCTACAAAAGTTCCTATGTCTTAAAATTTAGACATTTATTAAATTAGCCCCTCCTCTTCATTTCCCCTATCCCAAGCTCACTCATCTTTACAAGCTGTCAGGCTTAGCTCCCCAAACCTCCAAGAAAGAATGATCTGAGAAGACATCTGAGATTTTCCAGCTCAGAATATAGTTTGGATTAACAAACACTAGACTATTCATAAAATTGCTCCTGGCCAGATGCATCTATTAAAGGCTAGCCTGCCATTTATGTGACCTTAAACAAGTTATTTAACCTCTCCAGGTCCTCAGTTTCCTCATCTGTTAAATGAGGGGATCGGAGTAGCTAGCCTCTAAGAGCTTTTCCAGCTTTAAATCCCCATTTTTATTACTGCTTCTGTGTTGATCAGGATGTCAGAATCTCCTCCCCACCAAAGTCTCAATATATCCATTCTGCACATTAGTCTTGCATCCTGTTGAAGTCTGAGTCACTACAATCCATCCAATATACCAGGCCACTATAGTAGGCCTTCCAAATTCTAAATAGGATGCTTTCTATCTATGGTGGCTTCCCTTTATTCCAGAACCCAGTCATAGAACAATATTAATATTTCCAGAATGAGGAAACCCTTCCTTTTCCCCGTAGTGTAAGACCAAGTGGACAAGAACCTTTGTCTTTTCTCCAAACTCTCCCCCCCCCCCCAATCTTTTTAAAAATCTCATCAGCTCAGTCTGTGGCAATCATCGTGATGTCCAATAGCCTAAGACAGCTTGAAAGTTTATCACATAATAAACTCAAGATGTATTAGTTAAACCAGAAAACGTATTCCCTAAACTAAGAAGACTATCTATAAACATTCTGTGTGAGCAACCCTTGGATAGTTATCAAACTAGAGAATCGGATATGAGAATTTGAACTCGGCCTCCTGCCTTCTTGCTCTTTTCTCCTAATGTGGGTCACTCTTTTAAGCAGGACAGTTTGTGGGTGGATCCCTTTGTGGGCCAGACAAACAGTAGCTTCTTAACCCTTGGGTGAAAATAACCAGGGAAAAGACCTTTTTGAGTGCACTAAAGAAGTAGAGCTCATTAAGAGAAAAGACAGAAATCTTTTTTTCACAGACAGCAGCCCATTCTCAAGCCCATCCCTTGGTCTCTCAGCATCTGTTGCTCTTCATGTACAGTTTACCTGCTTACAATCAGAGATTCTTTCTAAGATTTCAGCTTTTGACAATGCCCTTTCCTTAAGTAAGCCTTTTGTTATCTTTCATTCCAATCCTTCCATGTCCCAAATAGTGGGCTTCATTTTATGCCATGGCTCTAATTCTGAAGACATGAATATTCTAGGAAAAACTATTTAAAGGAAGCCTCCAGTGGGCTCTCCTTTAAAAATTAGAATCCTTTTTTTGCTGAGGCAATTGAGGTTAAGTGACTTGCTCAGGGTCACACAGCTAGGGAATGTTAAGTGTCTGAGATCAGACTTGAACTAAGGTGCTCCTGACTTCAGGGCTGGTGCTCTATCCACTGTGCCACCTAGCTGCCCCTAGAATTCTTTTTTAAGTTGTAAAATGGTATGCAAAAGTTCTCTCTTTGAACCCTAATTTTGACCTACTTGCAAAGTGAGCACTCAGTTTCTCACCTCATACATTTGCAGAGGCTATCCTCCATGCCAGGAGCACAGTCCCTCCTCAACTCTGCTTATGAGAACCTTGAGTTTTCTTAGAGATTTAGCTCATGTCGACTCTTCTGTGAATCTTTTCATGGTTCCCCTGGTTATTATCTTCTTCCTCAAAATATCTGTTGTTTAATTAACTGTACACATGCCATACATGTGAATATAAGCTCCCAGAGAGCAGATATTATTGCTGTTTGTTTTAACTTTTGTTTCATAGCCTCAGTACCTAACCAATGTACCTTGTATATAGTAGGCACTTAATATATAGTTGTCAAAATAGCCTAAGTCCTGCTAGTCAACTTGCTCCATAGTACTTCTAGATCCCTCAACAACGAATGAGAAATGCTATATTTTAATATTTATCGAACATCCAGAGAAAGGAAGGTGTTGTCTCCCCTCCTTTTACCACCTACCCCCCCATTTCCTCTTTTCTCTCTCACCTATGCTCTTTGAGGTCCCAGATTGTTTGTGCTTAAAAAAGAAAAACCTCCAGTGCTTAATAAATGCTTATTGCTTGATAGATAGAATTAACACATGAAACCTTCCATCTCAGTCCTTCAAATTGTCATTCTTCTCTAGTATGCCTTCCTGGATTTCTCCAGCAAAAGATAATCTCTTCCTTATCTGACTTTATACAACATTTATCAGTACCTTACATTATTTTCACCTTCTATTTTAGTGAAATGTCCTTAAGCAGATAGAAGATCAGCACTGGAGCCTAGTCCTAGGTCATTTACAAAAAAATTTTCCTTACTCCCCAGTACACTCATTCCAAATAAACTTGTGATGGAAAACCACAAGATAAGGTCAACCAATCAAATCCTGGGGCCTATGTGTATAAATAGGTAAAAGAATAATAAAAAGAATAGTCATTTCTAATTCTTTAAGTTTTGGGGACACCTAGGTGGCTCAGTGACTAGCGTGCTGGGCCTGCAGTCAGAAAGACTTGAATCTTCTTACATTTAATAGTTATGTAACCCTTGACAAGTCACTTCTGTTTGCCTCAGTTTTCTCATCTGTAAAATGAGAGTAAGAATGGCACCTCCGTCTTATGGTTGTTATGAGAATCAAATGACATAATAGTTGTAGAGTGCTTAGCTCAGTGACAAGCATATAGTAAGCACTATACATTAGATATTATCATTATCCTCATTATTATTAAATATTATTATAAGGTCACATAGATAGTAATGGTTTTATCTATTTTAACTTACTTGAGGGAACAGTAAACCAATCATTATAAATGCTGTAGAACATTGTCTTCATGATCAAAGGTTCATAGGATTCAGGGGCAGAGGAGATCTCAGAGATCAGCATAATCCATCCCTCTCATTTTATTACTGCAAAAGTGACTTGCCTAAGATCACACCATCCAAGAGTTAAACCCAGGTGCTCTGAATCCTAACTCATTGCCCTTTCATTTACTAGACTGTAAAATGTTTTAGTATAGGGATGATGTTTTATTCATTTCTTGTACACCCACCACAAAACTGAATACATAATATAGGCTCAATAAACTTTTGATGAATAAGGGAATAAATGAAGGGAACATGAAAAATCACCATCTTATACCCATCTGTGTAAATCAGGACAATGCAGTACAAAATGTGGTATGACTGTATATGCTTATTACTTTTCATTCTCAAGATAACTTAGAGTTTTTTGAAAGCAGTATTGGATTTGATGACAGAAAGAATGAATAGACTCCTATGGATTAGGACTGGGAATCATTCTATTGTATTTGTTATTCCAAGATTCAGTTGCCTGATACCATATTTCTTTTAGGTCCAGACTATTTTCTTGCAGGTCTACATCAGTTTTCTCAGATGTAGCCAGTGAATTTCAATATTCCAATGGCTTTAGGTTGATATTCCTTTCAATGATTCAGATAGCAAGCCATCAATGTTTTCACACACTGTGCAACTCTTCCATAACTCCTCCATAAAGATTATCCCTGTGCATTGGATGTCATCCTCTGGTCTTATAATATTTAGGAGCTACTGCTTCTGTACTTATGCTGTCTATTGGCTTTACCTCCTTTTCTGGTCAGATAATTCTTGCATGATGTGTCTCATACCGCTATGTCTATCTATTGACCTTCGGATCATTCTGTCAATCAGCAAGCACCTACTTTGCGTAAGACACTTTATTAGGCACCAAGGATACAGAGACTAAAGGGAAACAGTTCCTGCCTTCAAAGAGCTTATATTCTATCTGTGGCAAACTTTCAACTCTCTCATTTTACAAATGAGGAAATAGGGGCTCAGAAAGATAATATGCTTTGCCCAGGGTCAAACAGCTTGTTAGTAATAGAGCTGAGACCAATACTCAGATTCTCAAGACCATAGTTTCTTCTTCTGAACCAATATATAATGAGGATTTTGTTGTTGTTTGATTATTTCAGTCATATCTAGCTCTTCATGACCCTTTTGGAGGTTTTCTTGGCAAAGATATTAAGCTGGTTTGCCATTTCCTTATCTATTTTATTTAACAGTTGAAGAACTAATGTGAACAAGATTAAGTGACTTGCCCAGGGTCATATATCTAGCAAGTATATGAGGCCATACTTTAATTTAAAAAGATTCCAGGCCTGGCACTTTATCCACTGCAGCACCTAACTGTCCACTTAAAATGGGGAGCCTAATTTTTAAAACAGTTTTAACATTAGATATTTTAACGCTAGCATAATATAGTATTTCTTTTTAAAAAAATAACATTAAAAAAAGCTTGAGAACCATCTGCTTCTCATATTGAGACAGCTATATTTACTTTCCCAAGTAAATTGTGTGTTAAAATATATTCCCAAATATTATGCCCTATAAAGAAAATATTGTAACCATGTTGAAGAAGATTTTATCATATGGATGATTATGTCATTGAATTTTTTTTCTATTAATAACATTAATAGATAAAATTCTACACTGATTTCGTCATTCATCTTTGGTCAAGACTTTCTCCATGAGAATGGTGAATGTCTTTGACAAACTATATAAATTTTAACTATTACAATTGTTATTACTATTATTTTTGTTGTTTCTTTATGTTTTATGCCTCACTTGATATCAAAAAACAGTTCTACTGTGATCAAACCTCTCAAAGAATCTTATAATGATCTTAGGATATATATGAAAGACATTTTACTGCAGATTGTTTTCCTGATACACACCCACAAAAACATATGTACATGCATACACATATACATATACATATATGTGTGTGCATAGATACAGAGATATTGTAATCAGCAAACAGTAAACACAATAGGATCTTATATTCTCTTTATCTTTTAAGTAGATTGTGTAGCTAAAGATATGCAATTCTCTAGAAGAATATCTACAAAAATTTCTCCTCATTATGCCCAAAGGGCTATAAAATGATGCATACCCTTTGATCTAGCATTATCACTACTGGGTCTGTGTCCCAAAGAGATCATAAAAGAGGGGAAAGGACTTACATCTATAAAAATGTTTGTAGCAGCTCTTTTTGTGGTTGCAAGGAATTGGAAAATGAAGAGATGCCTATCAATTGTGGAATGGCTGAATAAGTTATGACATCTGAACATAATGGGATTTTATTGCTCTATAAGAAATGATGAACAAGCTGATTTCAGAAAAACCTGAAAAGACATATATGAACTGATGCTGATGGAAGTAAGTAGAGCCAGAATAATGTACTACGATATACTTGACTCTTCTCAGCAATATATTGATCCAAGACAATTCCTATAGACTTGAGATGGAAAATGTCATCTGCAGTCACAGAGAGAACTATGGGGACTAAATGAAGATCGGAGCATACTATTTTTACTTTTTTGTTTGCTTTTTCTTCAGTATGGCTTTTCCTTTTTGTTCTGATTTTTCTTCCACAAAATGACTAATATGGAATCATTTAAAATGATTGTTCATGTAGAACCTGTATCAGATTTCTTACTCTCTTGGGAAGGGAGAAAAAAATTGGAATTCAAAATCTTACAAAAATGAATGTTGAAAACTATCTTTACATGAAATTGGAAAAAAATACTACTAAAAATTTAAAAATCTCATATTTTCATCAAAGATATAATTCAATACACTGACAAATGCTTTTAAATAAAGATTTTCTAGAAATAAAAACATAGCAATATAGGTTTGGTAATTTTTGTTCTTTCAGTTGCCTTCATTGGATTATAACACTATTTATAATTTTTTGGTCACTTGATATTTTTCATTTCCCTGGGCTGCCTTCAAAACTGTTCTCTTGGTGTTTTCAGAATTGTGGTTTTATTTTTTTTTATCATCAGTACCTTCTGCATGTACTTGATCTGTTCCAGATATTCTTTCCAACTTAGTCTTCTTACACGCCATTTGCAGTTCATCACTTATTGTATTGGATACTGAGTGCTTAAAAGTGGAAATTACAGTGTCCTTGATGATGATACCAGATAACTATAAATATCCTGGCACATTTGTATTTATTTTGTATATATTTAGATATGATAATACAAATTTGTACATACTGCCTCGTCCAATAAAATGTAAGTTCCTAGAGGGAATTGATTATTTTGTCTTTCTATCTTCAATACTTATCATGGTACCTGGACATATAATAGATAATTAATAAATGCTTATTGATTAAATAATTTTCTTGATATGCCAGTATTTAATTTTCCATATAGTTCATGGCCAACATAATATTATCCCATACTACTGGATCCCACCTTAAATTATTTTGTTATAATTGTTATATTTCTAAGGTTCTTCTTTAATGTTATTACATTAAGACATTTGGAGTTATTTTGGGAGGAGACATCTGAACCTCAGCTGAAAGTCCTATTTATCCATACCCTATTTCTATTTCTGCAGGAGGTATTGAAAGAAAATCTACCCTACTCTATGGATCTAATGTTTCTATAGAAACAAAAGACTACTTGCATTCTCGTGTCTAGAAAATTCTTCTTGTGCTGAATCTGTGAATAAAAGACATTCAGTCAAGTCTAAGAGATTCTATTTTCCTGGTCACTGGCAAACAATATATAAATCAGTATCTGGCCAACCAGAGATTGTAACAATCAATTAAAATCATTGCTGATCTCTCCCTTCATTTCCTTGATTACAGATATGGAATATACTATATGGTATCAGTTTTGGTCAATGTGTTGGTTGGTTTTGTTGAACTGTTTATTTTTTCCTTTATCTCTTTTAATCTTTTTCATAAGAGAGAGCTCACTGGGTAAGAAAGGGAGGAAAGACGTTTATCCAGAAATAAATGTGAGATAAAAACAAAAGAAACCAGTTAAAGACAAACCAAAAAAATGCTGATTTAATATGAGAAGGGAATACCTTTACCCATAAGGGAGACTTTCTTCAAATTCCAACAAGGGCTAAATTCTTTGTTCATTAGATAAAATTTCAGAAAACAGAATCTCTTGAAGAAGGGATTTCATCAGGAGACAGAAAGAGAGCTTCCTTAGAAAAAGAAGGGGAGCTTCTAAGAGGAAAACATAAGAAAGAATGAAAGGATATGTCTATATGGAATGGGTGGTCCCAGGGTGTTATTGAGTAACCATGAATAGAGAGTCAAACTGCAACAGTCTAATATCTGAGACATTGTCTAGCAAGCAGGAGGTGTTATACCTGAAGCTACACTCAGAGGACAGATGTTCAAGAGATCAATTCCACACAGAAGAATCTGGCACCACAGAGCCACAAGATGAAGTAATTCCAGCTTCCAGAGTTTATAGTGGATCACATTGGTCATTGAAAAGAAACCTGGGAATAACTGACACTTTCCTTGCCCAGCCATATCCTATGCTTGGGAAGTTTTCCCCAGTAGTTTTCTATCCCAATCATCCCAAATAATTTAAAGAGTCTATGAAATTGCATCTGTTGTTATTGTTTTTTCAATCTTATCTGACTCTCCCTGACCCCATTTGGTTTGGGGTTTTTTTGGCCAAGATACTGGAGTGGTTGGCTGTTTCTTTCTCCAGTTCATTTTGTAGTTGAGGAAACTGAGACAAACAGAATTAAGTGACTTTCCCTAAATCACATAGCTAGTAATCATCTGAGGCTATATTACAACTCGGAAGATGAGTCTCTCTGACTCCAGATCCAGCACTCTATCCACTACATCTGTTTATGGAATTGTAAATGATGATGCTTCTGATTACCTGTGTTATTTACATTGATTTTTATGTCTTAAGTAAATGCTTTTGCTCTAAGATTTGGAGCTCATATGGTTTGTAAATAGAAATTGTTATGTTGATGGGGACTTGAGCTATGACTGATAGAATTAATTACCAAAAAATAAGCTACCCTAAATTTAAGGAAAGAAGGGACTCCTGATTCAGATTTTTATAGTCTAAGGTCAGAGTGTTAAACTAGTCTGGTTGTTTAGATCATGCAGCCAAAAACACTAGGAGATGCCAAAGGGAATTGTACGTGATATTCAGGCTTTCATCTTACAGATTTTAAGATCAGCATATTATTGCCTTTGTGTACATTTTCACGTGCTCATATTCCTGGGGCTTCATTAATACCAAATTCCTCAAATTTTCTTTCCATGAACCAGTTAAACTTCTCTTTCCAGCTCTTCCCTACTGTTTTTTAAATTTTCCCTTTGATGGATGCAGCAATGAGACACAAATGTCTCGAGTTTTCAGTATACTTCAGAAAACTTTGTCGTTATCCCAATTTTTTCTCCTTTGTCCCAAAGTTTATAACCAGGAACATCACCAAGTCCTCCTTGCAGGCACAGAACAGGCTCCCTTTATTTCTCTGAATATCTTCCTTCCTAAGGGCACTTTCCACAGTCCATTCTATAAGCTTTAGAATGTTTTGTGTAGACCTATTTATCTTTTTTTTTTTGATGCAACATTTACTTATTTCCTTTCAATGATGGCCTCCAAGCTGCTTCCCATTGAAGCTCTCTCCCCTATTCAGATTGTTCTTCAGGTCAGAATGGTAAAGACTTTTGTTGTTATTCAGGGTATTAATAAAGAGCCAATGAACTCACTATGGGAAGGGAAAAGGAAAATGATCACTTCTGGACCTGTGATGTTTAGGAAACAAAGACAATCTCTTAGTTTTTATATGGAATGAAAATTTATTTTTTCTTGAGAGATAGATTCAGCATATTAGAGATTAATGAGTCAGCTAGGAGCTATCTACAATTAAAAAGCTTTGGGAGTCAGAGCTGGAGGCAGTCTGAGAGACTGAGTTCTTTCTTTTTCCTGATGTCAACCTATGTTACCTCTTAGATGGAACATTGAGGCAGTACCTGATTTAAAGTAAGTAGCTGGGCTATTTCTAGAAGGTCAGAATGAAACCTGCTCTTCCAGCAGTAGCCCAGACCTACAAAATTATTTGAAAAATAATTGAAAGATGCCAGAAGGAAGGCTGACAAGGAAATGATTTATGAAATCCTGGATCAGAACACTATCCAAAGAGCTTCTTCCTATGCTGGGTAGGGATGGGAGACCTCTTTCTTGGTGAAAAAGGGGGAAAAGGGGAAATAGTGCCCATGGAAGATCATAGGGAAGTAGAGGGAAAGACAAGCTTTTATGAAACTAGTGCTGAACAACCTATATTTGAAACGTGTTGCCACTTTAAAAAAATGAAGCAGGAGTGCTTAACTTTTGTTTCTGACCCTCCTTGAAACTGAAAAGAAGCTTGACTTACACCAATGTATTATACAATAGACTTGGATCTAGCAGGGCTTGGGAAGGCCTGATTGATTAGACTCTAAAAAGCACACCTCTGGCAATGATGTGCTGGCAAATGTTTCACAATTTTTCTGGGGAAATATGTATGCTAAATACACTTTTAAGTTCAACCTATCTTATTAACATTTTCTTTATCACTTTTTGAAGTCTAGATAATCAATAATACAATATGCAAAGCCCTCATCTGTAGCATATGCTGATTTCTGAAGTATAAAGACTTACATTAAATATTTAACAATAGGCTTTTGGGAAAGGCCTATTTTTGTTGCCTACGAGTACCCTCTCTGTCCAGGAGCACTGTCTCTACCTCTCTGACTGGTTGAAATTGTTTGGAGTAACTGGAGGAGTGCCCTCCTCTGGAATAGACTCTCCAAGGGAAAATCATCTTCTCCAAGTCATTTGAATACTTAGCAGGCATTGTACCTTTGATAACTGCCCTCTGATTCCAACCTCAGACCAAAACCAGAGGATTTCTCTCTCTTCTCTTGAGAGAGACAATTAGGAACATGAAATAGGCATCTTCTGAACTTTCATAGTCACACAGCTCTCCACAAATGTTCAGTGCTGTGACCTGGGAATGTTACATTTTTAAGGTCTGTATGATGTCGAAGGCAAGTCCTCAGGCTCAAGAATAATCACCTATGTTTTCCTGACTCAATTCTCTATCACTCCAGTTTCATACTGGTGAAATATTATAGCAAGGTATCACAGACCATTTATTGTTTTTTTTTTCCAGCTAGGCACATGGGATATGTCCCACATCCCACCTTACAATATCCCTACTGGGTCTCCTAAAACTATATCATTTGGCTAACAGCCTATCCCCTAAGCTGAGTGACTGGCTCCTTTGGCATGGAGTCATTGGCCAAAAAAAGAAAAAAATAGGTGCATCTCCCCAGTAGTCTCCTTACACAGTTTAAACTTGGTCCAATCACAAATTGATGAATGTGACAAAGTTCCTCAACTCAGAAGAAAAATTCTATTTTTAATATATTCAATAATTTCTAATTCGAAATAAAGAATATAGTAACTAATTATTAAGAAATTCTTTCTGAATAACTTTTTAAAAATAGACAATTAGGTTGATAAATGATCAAAAGATATGAACAGACAATTTTCAGATGAAGAAATTAAGGCCATAAATTAGACATAGGAAAAAATGCTCTAAATAACTAATCACGTTGGTGGAGTTGTGAAATGATCCAATTACTCTGGAGAGTAATTTGGAACTGTGCCCAAAGGACTATCAAATTGTGCATACTCTTTGATCTAGCAGTGTTTCTACTGGGCCTGTATCCCAAGAAATCATAAAAGAGAGGAAAAGACCCACATGTGCAAAAAATGTTCTTTTTGTAGTGGCAAAGAATTGGGAAATGAATAGATGCCCATCAATTGGGGAAATGGGTGGAATAAGTTATATCTTATAAAAACAATGGAATATTACTGTTCTATAATAAATGATAAACAGGTTGATTTTTAGAAAAACCCGGAAAGATTTATATAAACTGATGCTGAGCAAAACAAGCAGAACCAGGAAAACATTAAATACAGCAACAGCAAGTTTGTAAGATAATCAACTATGACAGACTTGGTTCTTCTCAGCAGTTCAATGATCCAAGGCAATCCCAATAAACCTTGGATGCAAAACACCATTCAAATCCAGAGAGACAACTAAGAAGACTGAATGTAAATCAATATATACCATGTTCACCGTTTTTTCCTTTTGCTTCTTTTTTATTTCTCTTGTGGTTTTTCCTTTTTGCTCTGATTTTTCTCTCCCAATATGATTCATAAGGAAAAATGTTTTTTTAAAATGAATGTATATGCATAACCAAGAAAATGTTGATTTTACATGTAATTGGGGAAATAATATTTTTTTCCTGAGGCAATTGGGGTTAAGTGACTTGCCCAGGGTCATACAGCTAGGGAATGTTAAGTGTCTGAGACCAGATTTGAACTCAGGTTTTCCTGACTTCAGAGCTGGTGCTCTATCCACTATGCCACCTAGCTGCCCCGGGAAATAATAATTTTAAAAAATCAATTGGGGTTAAGTGACTTGCCTGGAATACGTGGCTAATAAGTGTGTCTGAGGCTGAATTTAAACTCAGGTACTTCTGATTCCAGGACCAGCACTCTATCCACCATCTAGCTGCTCCCCTCAACTCCAGACAACTTTTACTAGACTTGGGAAAGCTCCAGGGTCTCAGGTAGCTCACAATGAAGACATTGCCAACATTCTGAATATTTTGAGTACTTATCAGCCTCAGCTCAAGAATTGGAAATTGGAAAAAGATCCTTTCAATAGCATTCTAATGTAAATTCATAGACATCTCTCAAATGGTCATTCTTTGGTCAATATCTACAGCAAACATTATATTCTAGTTCTCCAATAACTAGGTCTCATGGTTGCTACTACATTAAAATGAGCTATCTAATTTTGGTAGCCTAGACTGCTTTTAAAAAAAAGTAAGTCAAATGAACCTCCAAAATGTGACCTCAATGGTAAGTGAAGCCAAGTGAACTGGTTTTAGTCTTGGGGTCTTAATAATATATCCTCATCTCCTCCTAAAAGGTCTGCTTTGGTTCCTTGAGTGTGTAGATCGATTTCAGAAGGTCCATGAGCTTAGATGGGAAAAATAAATTGCATCTTCACTTTCACTAAACACCTTACTGAAATTTAGCATTTCCTCCAATTATTTAAAAACAGTATTGTAAAAAGGGTTTCAAGGTATTCCCCAGACTAGCAAAAAGGTCCATAACATATGCAAAAAAAAAAGTTTAAGAATGCTGTTCCACAGCATTCAGGATGGCTTACCTAATAGCAGCTAAGGCAAACAAGAAGCATCCAGAATATCAAGTAACAAGCACCTATATTGTGCACCTGTTTGTTAAGCACCTATGATATGATGGAACTATTCCAGGTTCAAGAAATATATTTATCACAAAACTATTAAAAAGGTATGGATGGGATTCAAACCCAAATTCATTAGCAAGGACAAACATAATAACAATAGAAAAATACCTGCAACATCAACAGAACTAAGGGTTATTAGTGTTAGCATCCCTTTTCAGCCTTCTAGTTCTGTCTCTGGTTTTCTGGGTTTGAACCATATGCAAGAATCTAGGCTATATCCATTGGCTCCATATATGTATATGAACAGCCCAGACAGCTCAGTCAGCTCAACATTTCTCCCACCTTAGCTCCAGAAACCTCAAGGTGTCAGGAAAACCTGAATTCAACCTGCCTCAGCCTTAGCTGGAACCCTAGGCAATTCACAACCTCTTAACCTCAGCTTCCTCATCTACAAAATGGGAATATCATCTGCTTCACCTGGTGTTGTGAAACTCAAACAAGAGTACATAGGGAAACTGCTTTGCCAACCTTAAAGTACTATATCAGTACTACTTCATAGGCCCAGTAGCCAATGTCTTTGCTACTGCTCACAAATATTCTGATGCCTTCAGATCAAGCCTTGTCTGGGTGTTATTTTTCTTTTTTCTTTTTCTGCCCATCTTTGCTCTTCCCAGTTCCACTCTAGCACTCTGAGCATTCTTTCATTCACCACAAAAAATATTCACCCTCCTGCCCGTCAAAAAGCAAGAGAAGAAATAGAAATAAGGGCTCCCAATTATATATGTCAGAAATAAAAATTTCTTCTGTTCTCTCATCCAATACCTTTGTAATTTTATATATTCATGAATTAACTTTAGAACATTAAAAAAAAGTGATTCCACTTGAATTCAGCTGCAACCCCAGGTTTTGTCAAGAGACGCCAATTATCTTTCCCTGCCTCTGTTTTGTCGCATTTACAACATTGAATGCTTCCTTATTTTTCCTCATTCTCCAAAAGCAACCCAGCCCATGTTTCTACAGCATAAGATGAATTAGGTTGGTGAATATGATCAGACAATGAAATGAGGATTGAAAATGTGAGTCATTTCTATTTTCTACACTGCCTGACCAAAATAGCCCTTAAAGAAAAAAGAAAATCTTATCCATTTATTACCTATCTATGAATCACCTATTCAATCAAGTTTAGGAAGAAGATAATGCAGCTAGGTAGCGCAGTGGATAGAGCACCAGCCTTGGAGTCAGGAGGACCTGAGTTCAAATCTGATCTTAGACACTTAACATTCCCTAGCTGTGTGACCCTGGACAAGTCACTTAACCTCAATTGCCTCAGGGGAAAAACTAGAAGTTTAGGAAGAAGATAAGAGACCACTTGTGGGAGAGCAGTCAGCAATTCCATACCAATGGGAATCTGTTAGAACTCTTGGTATTAATATAAATCTATGTCCCACATCCAATATCTAAGGACATCATGTCTAAGCCTCTAAAAAGAGAACCATTACAGAATTTTATATCTAGAAAAGTCTTCAGACATTATCTATTTTGAACCCTTCTTTTTAAAAAAGAAACTGAGGCTGAGACGGGAAAGGTCTTGACTAGGGATTGTAGAGTCATACATTTAGAGCTGGTAAGTTCCTTAGAAGTCATCTAGCCCAAACCACTCATTTTATTTTTAATAGCATTTTATTTTTCCAAATACATGCAAAAATAGTTTTCAACACTCACCTTGCAAAACCTTGTATTCCAAAATTTTCTTGCACTTCCCCCCCCCCCTTCAAAATTACAAGTAATTCTATATAGGTCAAACAGATTGTATAATTTTTCTAAACATGCTTCCATATTCATCATGCTGTGCAAGAAAAATCAGATCAAAAGGGGAAAAACATGAGAAAGAAAGAAAAACAAGTAAACAACAAAGGTGAAAATATTATGCTTTGATCCACATTCAGTCTCTATTATTCTCTCTCTGGTCGCAGATGGCACTATCACAAGTTTATTGGAATTGCCTTGAATCAAACCACTCATTTTAGAGATGAGCAAGTTAGTGGCAGAAAAAGGAACAAGTTTCCAGAATTCTGAAAGATAGCACATTCTACCTGTGTTTAAAAGATTACTGAAGGTTGGTCAAAAGCTGTGTAGCACATTAATGTGTGGTACAATGGAAAACAGCTTTGTGCTGGAAGTCAGAACACCCAAATTCTAATTCCTAGCTAACTGGATATCCTTCACCTCTCTGGTTTTAATATCTGTGATATGGCAGGATACAAAGCATGGCATGGCACCATATATTACATTGTGTGACTGGCATGATGCTTGAATGATTAGTGTGATGTGGTATGACATTGTGATGTGGTTGGACAATGTGATGTGGCATGGAAGTGCATGATGTGACATGATACAGAGTGACATTATAGCATGGCATGGCGTTGTGTGGTATAGTATGTGGCATGGCATTAAACATGCACAACATAGCATGATCATGTGTGATGTGGCATGGAATGTTGTACCATGGCATGGGCAGAATGTGGCAGCAGCACATACATGGCATGAGAATGCAATGATACGGTATATGGTATGATGTGTGACATGCATGCCATGATGTGGTATGAGGTTATGTGGCAATACATGGCATGGCAATGCGTGCTGGGGATACGATAGTGTGATATGATGCTATATGGCATTGTGCGGTGTAATACATGTCATATCATGTGGTTCTTGCATGACTTGGCTGAGACATGTGCCTAACATTGAGTGAGATATAATGGCATTGAGTGACATGGCATGGAGGAGGATTCTGGCAAGACTCTTGCCAACAATGACTAAAAGAGAGATCCCCCTCTGATTGTCACAAGACAACTTGTGTCCCTTTTCTTTGTGAAGATGAATAATAGATGCATCCTTGATCTCCTGGAGATAATTTCCTCTTGCCATATAATCTGGAAGACTTTAATCAACTTCTGTATTAGTAATGGAGTTCTACTGAGATGGAATCCGTGCCAAGTATTTGCCACTCAAGAAGACCCTGACAGCATTATATTCTTCTTTAGTTGGAAGTTTAGCCAGAAAAGGATTGACTGAAGCATAAAATCAATGGCTTCAGCATTAGTTGATAATGGTCTGTTGAGAATACTCTGGAAGCATTCAGTTCATCTTTCCAAAATCATGTTATCAATGATTAGTGTTGTTCTATCAGTGCTGAGCAGTCGAGATGCACTAGAGGTTTTTGATACATAAGTAGTCTTCAAAGCATCATAAAAGTGCTTTGGATTGTGTCTAGTCAATGTAAAGTTGAATCTCATCTGTTTCCTCACTGAGCCAAAAATTCTGCATTTTCTAACCTTCACTTGCTCTTTGATGTTTGAGATGGACAAATTGTTCTGCTGTTAAATCCTGTGAAGTTCTTGTTTTTCATTTAACAGCTTCTGAATTTCCACATCTTGTTCATCAGTCCTTTCCTGATGTTTGAAAGTATTCTAGCTCAGATTAACAAATGTACACCGAGTTTCTGAAAGCTGCCCACTCCTTTTATGCTCCATTGTTGCTGGGTGTTAACTCAGCTTTTCCTTCAGGTTAGCAATGACTTGTTCATTCACTGGTATCTAATCTAATCTAACAGATCTAATCTATTGATGTTGAAACTTCTTACCATTTTGCCTTGGGGCCATTTCTTTTGCAAAATGTAAATGTTTAGCTTGGAGAAGATAATTCTATAAATTGTCTAGTTCTCTGCACTTTCACATCCTATCAATAACACTGTCTATTAAATGTCAGTATTTGCTTTGAGGATACATCCTTGACATTTTGTGACAATTAGATAAATGGAAGACTGTGTTGGTGATGAGAAGATGAGATACACAAGTCTACTTAATTATTATTACTCTTATTTAATTTCATTTCTGTCCTTCAAAGTCCATTTTATGGTTTAAAAACATTTGACATGCATTCTTTTTTTTTTTTATACTCTTAGCCCAGACCACTGACCAGGGAAGAGCAGATATTATTATTCCCATCATACAGATGAGAAAACAGAGGCTCAAAAAAGATTAAGTGATTTGCCCATAGACACAGTCTAAATAGATTTGGATTCAAACTCAGGACTTTACTTTTTTTCAACATACTATCCTATAGGAATGTTGCCATTGGAAATAAGAATAGCAAAATGTTAGTGCTGGAATGTTCAACCTTCTTATTTTATAGATGCAGAAAACTAAGGTTGAGAAAGATAAATTGACTTGATCATCCATATGTGGAACCATTAGTTATAGCAAATAGTGAAGTTCTGAATGCTGTGGATAAGTACATTTACCTTAGCAGTCTACTTTCCAGGGATGTCCACATTGATAATGAGATTGACACACATGTTGCCAGAGCTAGCTCAGGGTTGGGACTGAAGATCTACAGAACCATTGTGCTGACCTCATTGTTGTACCAGGGTCACACCAAGAAACTGAATTGCTTCCATTTGAATTGTCTTAGGAAGATTGTCAAGATCCCCTGAAGATCACCTGGCGGGATAAGATACCAAACACTGAGGTCCTTTCTTAAACTAAATTGTCAAGCATTCCAACTCTACTGCAGAAAGCACAACTCCATTGATCTGGCCATGTTTTCTAATGCCAAATGTACATTTTAAAAATAAATATTTTTTATGGAGAATTCACATAAGACAAGAGCTCACAATGTGGTCAGAAAAAGTAATACAAGAACACTCTCAAGGTTTGTCTTAAGAACTTTAGAATAGATTGTATGACATGGGAGACACTGGCACAAGACCACCCAGCATGGCGTGCCCTCATCAAAGAAGGTGCTAGGTTCCATGGGCAAAGCAGAATTGAATTAGCCCAGGAGAAATGTCAGATGTGCAAAGTTACAGAAGGCACCTCAAGTGTTCATAGGACTATTTGTGACCCATCTATGGCAGAGCATTCCAAGCTTGTATTAATCTGATCCACCACAGTCAGACATACTGTAACACAGTGATGTCATTTTGGTCCTCTTCAAGAACAACAACCAAACAATCATAAAGCAATGTGTAGTGGAGCTGGGACTAGTCTCTTATCTCCTAGTTCACTGCTTTCTCTATTACTCCTTCCCTGCCCTAAATAAATGGAGATTGAGGAGTGGGCATTAAACAGAACATTTCAGCAGACATCTTGCCAGAGTAACTCTGGAATAGGTCATTAGAGTGAATTCAATACAGACAAGAAACAATACAGCACTCAAGCTTTTCAAAAAGTAACTACACCGGGGCAGCTAGGTGGCGCAGTGGATAGAGCACCAGCCCTAAAGTCAGGAGGACCTGGGTTCAAATCTGGTCTCAGACACTTAACATTCCCTAGCTGTGTGACCCTGGGCAAGTCACTTAACCTCAATTGCCTCAGCAAAAAGCAAAAAAAAAAAAAAAAAAGTAACTACACCTGTGATAAGAGTCTGTTGAGAGGGAGCCTGAGGGAATTCAGACTGTAGCTTAACTTTGGCTACTCCTTCCCCTATGAAAGAGTAAACTGTACTTTAAGCTGGAGGCTGATGTTTAGCAGACTAGAGATACTGAGTCTGTAAGCTTCCTGGTTCTGATAGGAGGGAGGTGGGAAAAGCTTCAAAGGGAAATATTAAGGCTAGTAAGTGACTGATTCTTAATTGAAATAAAGAGTGAATTTTGATAATTCTCATTTGGAAAATGAGGAAACAGCACCCAAAAGTGGAAATGACAGATGGATTTTAGACACAGTCTAAAAAATTTTAGACTAGTTGAGAAAATAACCCAAGTAAAAGAATTAAAATGAACTCTAGATTAGTCAGAACCTATATTTAGGTTCTAGCTGTGATTTCTCTGAGCCTGTGACAGGCAGATTATCTAACTTTTCTAAGCCTCAGTTTCCTCATCTGTCAAATGGGAATAATACTTGTACTATCCGTTCCACAAGGATTGTTGTGAGATAAGTGCCCTATAAATTCTAAAGTGATTTAGGATGATAGCATCATAGATTTAGATTTGGAAAGGACCTCAGAAGTCAAGATCTTTATTTTACAAAGAAACTGTGGTTTGGGTGGTTAAGTGACTTACTCATAATCACTACATAAATGTGAACTACTATCACTGTAATTATTATTAAAATAATTGAGGAGACACTGGGTAAGTAGTAGGACATTTTTGAAAAGGGTCCAACCCAGGACTGATGATATCTTTTCATTTTTAAATGAAGACCCTTTCTGATAATTCTGGATGACCTAGACTTCCCTTACTTTATATGCAAAGGTCTCACAATAACTTCACTGTAATCTGTGGCTTGTTTCAGATCACTATCAGTAAAATTGCCTGGGCCCTTGCATCATATTGTCACCCCACTATTCTTATTTTCAGTCAGGAGGAAATTGGAGGTTTAAACACGGAATTGAGAGACCCCCCATGTTGTTTTGGTTACTGATTAGATAATGACCAACTGATAGGTGGGCCCCTTGAAGGGTCTGTGATAACCACTCAGGAGACCAGTGTTAATTTAATTACATGGATGGAGTAAACAGGCAGAGGTTTGGTTAATATAGTCATTGTTGATTTAGATGAGGAAATTGGGTTCTTATTAACTTTCAAGTGACCCTAATCTCAGGCCTAAGGAGAAGGATTTTGAAGAATAGAACTGAAGTGAAATTGAACAATGAAAAATTGGAGTAGTGGCCAAAAATAAAACTAATGCATTTCAACAATACATCAATGTCTTCAATGTTTTAATGGATCTGAAATTTTATTAATATGGGTATGTTCTCCATCAGATCAATAAGGACTTGAAAGGAAGTGTCAGGATCCAAGACCACTTCAATCTTTTTCACTCCTCTCTTTTTTTACTATTAGGACACACACTATTTTTCTAAAACTAAGGTCTAGTAATCAAGTTGTACCCTGAGCTTTTCATAACACCAATCCTTTGCACTCAGTCTCTAGATAAACACTTCCAACTAAATCACAGAACTGATGGTCCCTGAGCTTGGGAAGCATTGCTTTGAATGAACTTTTAGTTACTAAACAATCTTGCCTCACTATTGTGATTGTGCTTCATCACTGTTACTGCACTGTATTGTTTGATTCTTTAGCCACAAATATAAGTCAAGATTTAGCCCCACTGCCTCAGGTCTTCTACTAGAAGAGGCTCCTAATACATGGGTCTAATTTCTCTCCCTCAATGGAATAAAGACATTTTTTTTTGCTTTTAATCTATGTGAACTCTTTGGTATTTTTGGAGTTAACAATAGTTGCAAAACCTCTGTAACTTTTTGGTCATTTGTTACCAGAATTGACAGAAGTCAAATCAATACAAGATAAGGCAGTAGTTATTTGCTCCAAAACAATATTGGGAGATTTCCCATGAAGTCTTTCTCCTGGGCTAAAGAGAGCATGATGTCCAGTTCTACCCAGATTCTGAAATACAGAAAAGACAATGACAACTTTCAGAGGGTTCAAGTTACACAAAGATGATCTCAGTGTTAGTAATGAAGATCTATAATAAAAGGTTAATGGGATTTCTCATTCTGGAGAAATAAAAGACAAGACACTGATTTAATAATATATCCAAGTATATGCATGAAAGACTCTCATGCTGAAAACTGGTTCTCCATTTCCAGTAAAAATGAAATATGACAATTGAGTTTATACTGTAATATAAGGATTTGAGTTACAAACAGGAAAATGACTTCCTCACCACAAGATTAATAAACACTGGAATGGGGTAACCCAAACTAGGATAACTTTACCAGCAGCTCCATAAAGCTATGGACTGCCTAGGTGAATAAATGGATGAATGAAAAAAACAAATAAACAACCCATCAACGTTTATCAGGCTCTTATTATTTGCCAAGCATAGTGCTAAGCATCTCTTCCCCTGCCTATCACTCTCAACTCTTTCAAAGGTATCTATTTGTCTCATCCTCTCATGTCTATACCCCATTCTCTTTTCTTTTTCTTTTCTACTCTTCTCTATACTCAATGGCAAAATTAGAACTTGAACCCAAGTCTTCTATCCTCTTGTTGTACTGGAAGGTTTTGTATCTACTGCCATCAATGATTCTTAAAGTATAATCCCAGGGGCAGCTAGATGGCACAGTGGATAGAGCATCAGCCCTGAAGTCAGGAGGACCTGAGTTCAAATCTGGTCTCAGACACGTAAGAGCTGTGTGACCCTGGGCAAGTCACTTAACCCCAATTGCCTTAGCAAAAAAAAAAAAAAAAAAAGTATAATCCCCCAAACCCTTTGGGGGCATCTACAAGGTCAAAACTATTTTCATAATAATACTAAGACATTTTAATTTCTAGTACAGTAAATATTGGTAGCTATAAGCTCATTTGAAAACAGAAGTTCTTTGCAGGAGATGGATTTGTGGCCCTGAGACCAAAAAGTTTGAGAACTGATTTTCAAAATGTATCTATTTTTTGTATTGACTTGCTTGTGTACATGTCTTATTCTTTCAGTACCAGAGGAAGATATGTTTCATTATCAGTTCCTTAGGACCAAGATTATTCATTATGATTATGATTTAGTGTTGTTGAAATGCTGAACAAATTCAAGTGAGAAATTCAGAAAAGCTTGGGGAAGACTGGTATGAAGTGATGAAAAGGAAAGATGGTAGACTCAAAAGAACAAAATATACAATGATTAAAAAATAATGTTGTTCAGTGTTATTATTATTCCTTGCAATATTAGGCCAATAGTGAGATTTCTGGGTGGAAGTGTATGAATAATT
>JAJPUD010001778.1:165149-190035 GCA_023553655.1 Myrmecobius fasciatus | reverse complement strand
AAATGCTTCCAAATCCAAGGCTTCTATAACACTTTAGAAGGATATTGATTTAAGATCTGATTTTTTCAAACATAAGGAATTCTTTTTTCCTTTTCTCCCCAAAGGCATGAAACTGTTGCATTGACTATTGTAATATGAAAAAGTTTATTTAAATTTTAAAAAATCATTCATTAAGCATTTTATAAGACACTCTCCTAGGCCCTGGGGACACAGAGTCCAAAAAAAAGGGGGGTGGGGTGGGGAAAGAGGAATAATTCCTGCCTTTGAGATTGTTGTTCAGTTATTCAGTTGTGTCAGTTCTTTGTTACTCTTTATAGGGTTTTCTTGGCAAAGATCTAGGAGTGGCTTGCCACTTCCATCTCCAGTGGATTAGACAAATTGGGTTTAGTGACTTGCTCAGGGTCACACAACTAGTGAGTGTCTGAGATTAGATTCAAACTGAGGTTTTCCTGACTCCAGGCCCCAGTGCCTTATCCACTGAACTGCCTCTAATCTACATTAATCATTTGTGGAATGAAAGGGGTTCCCACATCATCTCAATTTGTCCATCAGCAAATGGAGATTATTAACCAATTGGCTCAGATCAAAGAACCTAGATTTAAATCCCAGCTCTGTCACTTACTATTTGTTAGACCTGTGACAAATGAATTTACTTCCCTGGGTTTAATTTTTCTCATCTGAAAAATGCTCTCTGAAGTGACTTTACCATTCTCCTCTTCAACTTCTAGGACTATCTAAAGAAAAATCAGCTTGCAAGGAGCTATGGGATCCTTTTGAAATTGTGTTTTTAAGAGGATGTTGAATTTATATATAAACAGCCACTACTGCCAGGTTGACTAGTTATTGTCTTGATTGGGTAGGTTGCCCTGGTTATATGGACACAGCCCATACATTATATACTGTAGAAAGGGGTGTGTATGTCTTCCTAGACAAAGTCCAAGTTAGGAATGGTGTTATTTCCTGATGTAGATTCTCACAATTAGCAGGATGGGAGCTACATCCCGTCTCCCCTCTCTATTTCCTACTCCTTGGGTTCAAAGGACCCTCCCCAAGCCTGTTGACGTCATTGTTTCTCCAAATAGGAGCATCTTGAGCCAAACAAAGTCAGAGTTCTAAGATGTAATATGGTAATGTTAGCTGTCCCTCTTCCATGAAAATTTTTGATGTACATTTATATAGAAGATCAGCTGATTATATGACTAATGCTTGTAATATATTTATGTATGCATGTAATCTTTTGAAGTCATAGCACTAGGAAAGAACTAGTTCAGTGATTGGTTTGTTTAACTGGTACATTGAAAATGGCTTTGTTTATAAAACATCTAGGATGGGATATATTTTGATGTTTATTTCAATGAGCTTATTTTAAAGCAACTGGAATATATTGCATTCCACTGATTGTGGGATAAAGTTAGACCCACCTCAATTGGGTTCCCTTCTTACCAAAAAAATGTTCAAGTTCATTAGCACCTTATTATTTTTCTGCCAGTGATTGGCTTCCTGCTAGGTATTATGAGGTAGAGTCTGACCAAGACCAGTCAATATACATTTGTTATACAAGCACATTTTATATATGTGTGTGTGTATGTATGTATGTATGTATATGTATATGTATGTATGTATATGTAATATGTAGGTGAGAAAAGGACACTTAGCAGCTTAAAACACTGTCCCTGTTCTTATAACAGAGATAAGACATTTTGTGTCAATAATGCCAGACAAGATAGAGGCAGTACTTGGATGAAGAGTATAGTCACATTGCTAAAGTTCAGAGAAGAGAAGTGATCCAGGGTGATCAGGAAGACTTCCCAGAGGAAATGATCTTTGAGCTGAGCTTTGAAGGAAGCCTTGAAAGATTTCAGTACACGAATAGAAAGAAGGAGAGCATTCTAAGGAGGAGAAATGGTGTAAACAAAAGTGTGGAAGTAGGTAATTGCAAGATACACTTGGAAAGGATGGTCATTAGAATGAATAGGTCAGATTGACCTCTGGAGCAACAGCAGGAGATCACTTTAGAAGCACCAATTGAGGGTATACCTTCTCAACACTGTTTAAACAAGACAGATTATAGAAGAATTAGCACTCAATTTGGAAATAGAAAAACTGAGTTTCAGTCTCCTTTCTGCCATTTATTACTTAAATGGCCTTGGGCAAATCCTTTCTCAGTTTCCTTATCAGTAAAAAGGAACAAGTTAGGCTAGACAGTTTCCATGTTCCTTTCCAGTTCTGCATCCTAGGATTCTGGCACAGATGAATAGAGAATTCTGGTGAATAAATGCCATTGAATTCAACAAAAATTAAAATGTAGGTTATTGTTATAAAAATTAAAATGTAGGTTGTTGTTATTGTGATTATTATTATGATGGTGGTGGTTGTTGATATTGTTTTAATTTTACAGTTGAAAGGGATATTACCAATTTTAATTATGAAAACTTTTTCTTCCATTCCTATTAAACCTGCAAGTCAATTCCATTCAATTCTATTCAATGACTTTCAGTGAATCTTCTTACTGATTTATTGGTGGATATGAGAGAGAGGACCTTCATGACTTTATGAAATAGACATATTCCATAAGTTGGAAACCGTTTAACTATGAAACCCATCAATATAATAGTTGCATACAATTCTTTAAGATCAAAATCAGCAGTTTATTTGGAGGCAGGTAGTACTCTTTTGCTGACAGGTTGGAACAATGGAAAGCACAATCATGCCCACTGAATAATCCCTTTATAGGGTGGATGCTTATAAACGTGTGTGCCCTGTGTGCAGGCGGTATGACTCAAGGATACATGCATTGTTTGAGAGAAAAGAATAGATAGATCTGTTATTTCTTGGCCAGGTCTCCTTTATCTAAAACAAACAATAGGCTGGTTCTGTAGGGTACTGTTATGTGTGGGTGCTGGGGGAAAGAAAAGTTTATAACAGATTTCAGGATAATGAGAAAGGAGCACTCCAGGCCATTGAATTGAATTTGGATTTTTGAAGATAAGAATGAGGGGGAGGAGGGTGAAGAGGAGGGCCCCCTGTGGCTGTTGAACCAAGAAACACTAGATAAAAGAGATAGGAATATTTAGCCATTTGTTTCAGAACAGTGCATTTTCTGACTTTAAAAGGATCTTTAAAAATATGTGGAAGTTTTTTTAAAATTTTTTAATAATTAATGGCAACATCTTTAAGATCAATCTGTCATTCAAAATTTATTAAATGCCTACTGTGCACCAGAATCTCTGCTAGGCACTGAGACAGACAAAAGTGAAACAGTCTGCTAAGTAGCCAGAGGAGATTAGGTGTACATATTTAGAGAGATACAAAATAACTTTGTTGGGTTAGGCTCTAGCAGCTGGGAAGATCATGAAAGTTTCATGTAGAATCTAGCACTTGAGCTGACCTTGAAGGAAATGAAAGATTCTTTTTTTGTTAAAAAAAATTGAACTTATATACTAAATAAAATAAAATTTGTATAAATATACAGAACATAAAAAATCACATATGAAATCATGATTTTCTATTTCATACTGCTGACTTTAGAAAAAATTATAGAATAAATTTCTCATTTAATTTTCAAAACTCCTATTTGTGTGTACTTCCTTCTGAACGTCTCTCTTTTCTCTTCTGTGAATAATTTTTTTAATGGATCTCTTAATGGGGTGGGAAGGTAGAGTTAATTGCCTAATCCCCTCCTCAAATAAAAACTGATAGAAAAAAATATAAACTCACAACAAATAAGCATATTTAAGCAAAATAAATCTATACTGGCCACATACAAAAATTTATATCTCTTTCTGCATTTGGAATAGATCAGCTCTCTGTCAGTAAATCGTTCCTCTGAAGATATGGTCCGTCATTATACTGATGTGTTCTTAAGTCTTTCAAAGTTAAACAACTTTGAAGTTAAACAATCTTTACAATATTGTCATTTTTGTAAATGTTGTTCTCCTAGATCTATTCATTTCATCAATCCACACTACCAGGATTCTTTGAAATTATCTTCTCTTAATTTCTTATAGCTCAATAATATTCCATTACATTCATATACTACAATTTATTCAGCCATTCTCCAGTTGATGGGCATCCTCTTTAGATTTTAATTCATTAATTTTCTTCTACTCTTCCCCCTTTAGACCGATTCTTCTCTTAACCTTTCCTTTCCCTATCACCAATTGTTTCTCAAATGAGTTTGTAGTTTTTTTAATATCAAGCTGTATATACATGTAGCCAATGTTCCAGTTAAAAGTGCTTTAAAGCAGAGTTGTAGGTCTGGTGCTCAAAGCTAGAGAAAAATAGATTTGGGAGTCATCAACATAGGATTGATGCTTAAAGTCAAGGGAGTAAAAAACATCAAGAAAAAAAAAGGTCCAAGGGTGGAAAGTTGGCAACTATTCACCTTAGTCAGCAGAAAAAGAATAAAGAATAAGGAATTAATTAAGGAGACAGGCATAGGTCAATTATGGTCTATTCAAACTAGACTATTGCTATCCCACAAGCTCCCTCTATCCTTTCCTGACTCTCTCCATACTCTACCTTTCCCCTACTCTCAACTCTGTATATCTAATTCTTACCCATCCATTAGGGAACAACTTGAAAGCATCCTTTTCCACCAAGTCTTCTCTGATCTCCATGCTGACAGGGACCTCTCCCTTCTTTGAACTTGCCTTGATATTTTAATATACTTTCTCTTGCATATATCTGTCTCCTCTATATCTATACCTCATTCAACCCTATATCTTTCAAAGAACTTAGCACAGGATCCTAAATAAAGTTGGTATTCAACAAATATTTGTTTCAATGAATGACAGGAGCAAGAGAGTAAGAAGAGATGAGGGGACTTGATGATGGGAAAAGAACTGAGAACATCAAACAGGCTTCTTATCATTAGTATGTTGTTTTTTTAAATATATTTGCCCAAGCTTGATGGAGAAGCAAACCAGAAAAAGATGGGAATGTCAAGCATTCTTGTACTCAAGTGAGTTGGGAAAACTCAGCTGAGCTTATAATAGTCCCCACAGCACATAATACAGTACTGTAGCCCTGAAACAATCACGAGTCTTTTATTGAAAGGAAATCTTGCATGAAATGTTGGTGCCAAAGACGACTATATTTAAGTCTCCCAGCCTCAGGGGTGGTCCTGCTCAGCAAGGCTTGATATTTCCAATGCTCCATGTGGCGCTGCCCCCGCCGTGCACACCTGCACTGGTTGCCTTTGGCAGGCAAAGCAGCTTTTGATCTCTTCTTACCCTCTCAAGAAGGCAAAGGAAAAAGGGAAGGAGTTAAACAAGCGAGTCTCATTAAAATGGAGCGAATAATTGTGAATGGAGTTCAGGCTGGAAACTTCTGGGTCACACAGCTGTGGATTGTGTGTCCCATTGAGGGTTGATAGGAAAAAAATTACCCTGGGAATTCTAAGTATTGTTCAGAACTGACTGCAGCTTTCATTGTTAGACTCTGATTACAGCTTTTGTTTTGATATAAAGTACAGTTATTAAATGCCAGGCTGGAACAAAGATGTATTTACATGCAAGGAGTGAATAAAAGCACTCTATTTTGGGAGATGTCACAGCTTTAAGTTTGGGGGAAGGGGCTCAGTAGAAATGGAGAGAAGGATTGATGCCTACAACGACATTTAGGTTTTGAGTGAAAAGAGTATGGGATGTGAACTCAAGATATTGAGTCCTGATTCAGTCACTAAATAGCTACTCAACTTTGACCAACTCACTTTGTTTTTGTGAAACTTTAGTTTTTCTTCTTTATTTAAAGAAATGGTTAAAACAGATTATTTCTGAGTCTTTTTTCTACTCTTGTATTCTTTGATTGTTTAGTTTTAACCAGTATTAGGCATTTTGGTACAGTGCAATGAGCAGAAAACTAGAAGGCTTAGGTGTGAGTCCTGGTTCTTACACTAATTTGCTATGTGATCTTGAGCAAATTTACTTTACCATTCTGGGCCTTGCTAAGTTTTCCTATGTGGTACTCGATTGCTTTGAATTAGTGGACTAGATCTGAGGTGTCCGGCATGCAGTCAGAGGGCCATGTGGCTGAGAGTATTGGTAATGTTATTATGTAGTTTTCTAAATCAATAAGTATTTTGTTTATTCATTTTTAGTAATGTCCAATTCCTTATTACTACATTTGGGGTTTCCTTGGCAAAGATACTGGATATTTTGCCATTTTTTACACCAGCTCATTTTACAGATCAGAAAACGGAGGCACCCAGAGTTAAGTGATTTGTCCAGTTTGACATAGCTAGTAGGTATATGAGACTAGATTTGAACAGATCTTATTGATTCCAGGCCCAGCACTCTTATCTGCTATGTCACCTAGGTACTGTAGGTCCCCATTTCTAGTTGAGTTTAACACCACTGGACTAGATCAGCTAAGTTTCTTTTAGATCTAACATGCTATATGATTCAGAATTGGAGTAGATGATGACTACCCTATGATAAAGTCTTATTCTTTGCTCCTGAAATTAATCACCTGGAGTATGTCTATATGTTTGAGTGTCATGTCTGTCATTTTGAATTTTTATTCTTAAATGAATTCAGAGAGAATTTATCATTGATATTAATTGAGTCAATAATATTGAGTGTAGAACTATGAACCTTATAGATACACTCCACACTTAAGATTCATTGCAGATTTTTATTTCTAGTTATTCTTTAACAAATGATTTTTTAATAGGAATGGAGTAAAAAGGAAAGGAAATGGTAGGAGAGAGAGGATAAAGGAGAGATTTTGTCAAAGTCTGAAGGGGGAGGTTAAGTAATATCAAGACAAACTAGTGGGTAGAAATAAAGTGGAATAATCAATAAGGATATACAAACACAGTAACAATGATCAGGAGCAGAACTTATTAGAAAAAAATAAGGGCAGTAATCATTGATCTCAGACAAAGTCAAAGTTTAATAAGTTTCACTCAAAAGAGAAATCTGCATTATATGTCAGCCATATTAATATTGTTTTAGACTTTTCAAAACAACTAAATAGTATAATGTTGGAATACTGCTATGGCATAGGAAATGATGAATTGATATATATTAGGAAAATATAGAAAGATTTAGACCTAAGAAAATGATGTTATCCACTTTCAGTGAAACAGAAGACAAATAAGAATAGTGCAAACTTACATAGATGTATATAAATGTATATGTGTATATATGTATATTATTATAGGTATCTATGCAAATATATGTGTATATTAACACATATATATTTGGGTATGTGTGAATACACATATATGTATACATAAATATATCTATGCTTAACTGTAGCCTATTTGGGGAGGTAGGAAGGAGAAAAGTAAAAAAAAAGGGGTAAAGTAAAAAATGCATAGCAGAGAATAAAAGAAACCTACAAAGAAGCAATTACAATACAATTGTTTTATTATTATGTTT
Source organism: Myrmecobius fasciatus (assembly GCA_023553655.1). Lineage (NCBI taxonomy): Eukaryota > Metazoa > Chordata > Mammalia > Dasyuromorphia > Myrmecobiidae > Myrmecobius > Myrmecobius fasciatus. The sequence continues at coordinate 182,647 of JAJPUD010001778.1, read as the reverse complement.
TCTTGAAATGGAATTTATTGTTACAAATTTTGAATCCTCTTATGTTCTGCAGTAGGCATGGAAATGTTTTTTTTTTCCTTTTCCCCTTTTTCTTTTTCTATATTATATTTGTTTAAATGATTTTTTAAAATTCCAATTTCTTTATCAAAAGTGATTTCTCCACCTGCTAGTTCTTTACTATAACTCTAAGGAATAAAAGTAAGATGCATTGGTTTCTGTTTCTAATTTGAGATACTACATAGTATATCCCAAAAATCTTGGTGTTATTTTAAGCTTTAATAATATCAGAAGTTTAAGGAAAATTGAGAAAACTGAGAAAAACAGAGATTAAGTGACTTGGCCAGGACCACAGAGCTATAGTCTTTAGTCTGATTTAAACTCAGGTCTTCCTGATTGCATGCTGTGCTACTGGCTACCTAACATGTAAGTATAAATGCTTCAAATTTACAAAGAGCAACCTTTGAAAAGTTAATAATTTAAAATTTTAAAATATTGATATGTTTCTTTTTAAAATTCAATATAACCACTGTCGTGTTATATATCACTCTGGATGATTTTTGAACTGGGTAAAAACTTTCATCAGCTGTCACTCAGTGACTGAAAGGACTGCATTTGTAATCATAGCCTTAAGTCATCTGAAGAACAAGGTTTTGATGCATACATGATTGTTTTGACATTATCTGACAAGGACAAAGTCTAATGGAGATAGAGCAGGTGACTGAAGTTGCCAAGTATGAAGGCCTCGTCTACAGATCGTTACTTCTGATGAAATATCATCCAGAAACTGTCATACTCAATGAATAATGACCTGGTACCTTATCTTGTCAAAAAAAATTTGAATGTATTATTTAAAACTCAAAAACTAGATAAGTGTAAAAGAAATATAAATAATTAATCTTTCAAAAGTTTTTTTATAAGTTTGTAGCATTTGTATTTTTGAAGTTATAAAAACTTAAAACTTTACTAAGGCTTTGGGACATATTGTGAGTTTGTGTGTACATAAGCATGATGAAATATATTTCTCTAAACTGTTCATAGCAAAGTTACTTGCACAGAATGTGTTTAATAAATATTTGTTAAATTGAAGAATGCTGATATTTATATAACAATTTAAAGTTTTCAAAAAATTTACTGTTTATTTGAGCCTTGAAATAGATACTATTATCCCCATTTTAAAGATGTGAGAACTGAGACTCGAGAAGTTAAGTGATTGTTCACAGACACACAGCTAAGAAGGTATGAGAGGACGTGTCTATGAATCTAAGTCCAGCATTGTAGCTATTTAACACTATTACTTTTCTTTTCGACTGTTGTAGTTGTTGTTCAACTGTTGTTGACATTCAATCATTAGAATCCTCAAATCTCCCAACTAGTAGAGAGTTAAGAAGTCAGTTAGCATAAAGATTGAAGATAAGATTAAGTCAGGAATATTGGGTAAGTTTCCATCCATGCATAAAGCTTTGATCCTGTATGTGACTTAAATCCAAGTCTTCCTGACTCTCAGTCCATCACTCTCTTCATTACTCTATCTGTTGATAGAATTGGGGAAGGGAAGGGATAAAACATTTTAAAAGAATGATATAATAAATGAGTTGTTTGGTCATTACAGAAAACTGCTGGAAGATCCAGAGTGAGATCTCCTTGCTCTCTCAGTCCTTTAAAGCACTCTAAGCTTCAAAAATAAGTAGGATTCAGGAATCAAGAAGTCTATTCTAACACTCACCTAGGATGAGGAACATTTAATTATATCTCATTTCTCAATTTTGAAATGGAAAATCAGAAAATATCACAACTTAGTATTTCCTCTCACCTCCTCCCTTATCTAGCCTTCCTTCCCACAGCTACCCAACATAAATCTATCTCCTCAATACTCACACCATGTCTATTCTTGCCTTTACTCCTGCTGTTCCCCTTTGCAAGACTTTATTGCTTAGTATAAATGAACTCTTATGGTAAGTGGTGAAAAGAGAGCACATTAAATATTTATGAAACACAGCGACCATTTATTCATTCAAGAAATATTTATTGACTGCCCACTAGGTATAAGACTTTTGAAGTAAAAATTCATATGGGGAGCTAGAAAATTCTGGAGATAAAGGAGACATAGCACAATGGCTAGAGAAAGGAATTGAGCTAAAAAAGCAACCACCACCACAAATCTTCAGAAATTGAAAACTATGAACTTGGATTTTCTAGGACCCTCTCCTGGGCCCATTAGGGAGTGGCCACCATAACCTCAAATTGTAAACCAGCCAGCTGTGGACCCAGATGAGTAGCCTGGATTCAGAAAATCTTGCCTTTCAAGTTTTCAGGCCACTGGAGCAAGAGTTTACATGTTTGGATGAAAGCAGACATTTGGAGGGTTTACAAGCAGTGAGTGAGAATTAAACTAGGAGGCTTTGGATAATGAAAGCCTGATCTAATGAGAGAGTGTTTAATGAGTCTGTGACCCTCACTCACCAGGACCCAGGGACCACCCCAAGCCAGATCCTCTGATCTGGGCAATGGATTTTGCTACATAACTTTCAGCCTTAGCCTGTATCATGTGCTACGTGGCAGATCAGAGTCCTAGGGAGAGCAGAGACAGAGCCACAAGTCCAGGACAGAATTATCTCCTCTACATTTCTTAAAGTTCCAGGAATTTGGGCTGTCTGCTGGCCTGATGAGAATTCCTTTCCCTTGGCTTTAGGGAACATGGATTGGGAATGATTTTCCATATTCCCAGGAAATTGACGTCGCTGCCTTTATTTTATTTTATTTTTTTTCTGTTTCCTAAGGGCAGGTCTCCTTCCCAGCCAGCATTAGTAACGCTAATGGAAGGCACTTCAGTCACCTGATTGGCAGTGTAATCTGGGCAAGTCACCTAATTATTCCTCACCCAGCAAATAAATGAGCAAGGCAGGGGGGGTTAGGGGTCCCTTTCCCTATCTTAAACCAGCTCACATTTACATAATTCCTAGAATCATGGATTTACAGCTGGATTTTAGTTCAGCAGGCATTTATTATGCACACAGTAGATACTATGCTGAAGATCACAACTCACAGCAGGAAAGATTTCAGAGGCCATTTAGTCCAAGCCACTTATTTTGTGGACAAGGAAACTGAGGTGCTGGGAGATAGCTTCAGGGCAGGAAAACTCCCTTTGATTCCTGAACAAGAGTTTTCCACTGTTCAATACACAAAGACAAACCCAGTGGGTCAATAAACATTGATTAAATAACTACTATTAGTTAAGGGCTAGGAATACAGAAAGATGCAAAGTATAGTCCTTACCCTCAAGATGCTCCCAGTCTAATGGGGCAGACAATAAGCAAACAAGTGTATACAAATCAGCTATAGGGAGGATAAATAGACAATGATTAAGAGTGGGGAGGCGTTAGAATTAAGAGAGATTTGGCAAGGTTTCCCACGGAAGATAAAATAACAGATATTTAATAAATTCAAGCTGATTGCTCGATTTGAAAAGATTTCATTTTTCTGTGTCCACAGAGTAGGAGAGAGACTTCAGTCCTGTCATGTCGTTTGTGTAGGGGACTGCAATTTAGAGAGCTGAGCAGCCATGAACTTGCTCAAGGTCATTAGGGAATTCTCTCTACCAATTTAGGTTTGTAACTGTGCTACAATTTAATCTTGAGCTGTCTGGGGCACTGAGAGGTTAAGCAGTTTGACCAATGTGACATAAACTAACTCCTTGGTCATCATTCTCTCTGTTTCTCCATTAGTTGATATAAAGGTAGGAGAAGGGCTATTCCATTTAAAAGGAAGAAAAAGGCAATTGTATGAGAAGTACAAAAAACTCAGAATTCAGAACTATAAGTTAAAACAGCACGTCACAAAAACTTCATTTTATTTAATCTTCCAAATAGCCCTAGAATATATACAGTTATTTCTTCCTTCCACATTGTGACTCTCCTCATCTCGGTTTTAATATAATATAATAATAATAATAATATAATAATAAGGTAAATATAAGAGTTTTATTTTTAAATGGGATTTTGAGGGTTGGGGGAGATTTTACAGAAGCCTCAGACACTTGGAGGCCAGCAAATGACACAGAGCCTATGGACAAATACTTAACTTAAATTTTACAATAAGTTATTATAAGCACCCCATAAAAGAAAAAGGAAAAATTCAGACTTCTCTGGTACAAAAGGAGGGCCAAAAAATTTTATTTGGATTTTCCAGATCACAAGAGTGTTGTGCCGCTAAGTCCTGAGATGTGAAAGAAATAACTGTATTCTTATTCCCATGAGTCTGTTGTCCAATTCTTTAACCCACATAGAAAGGTCAAGCACTGGATCATTTAATCTTCTCTGGGTCTGCATTTCCATCGACAGAGCATTCAAATATAAAATTTGCAGAAGAGTTTGCCAGGCAGCCAAGAATTTGCTCAAGGTCATATAGCTAATAAGTGGCAGCTAGCATTCTTCTAAATCCCCCTTCTCTTTCCACTACATCATGGTCATATGAAGAATGATTCTAAGCAAGGCTCTGCCGGAGCTGGCTCTCACCAACCAATCCTTGGGAGCCAATCTTTAGATCTTTCATTGTGAGTATTTACACCTCAGAAGTTGGCAGACTTCGAATCAGGGCTGGATTTGTTTGTTGACTGTCTAGATTTGAGAAAGTGATGGGAAAGATGCACATTAAACTTAAAATTGTGCTGTTGATACACACATCCTGCTTATCTAACAAGGTTGCCTGTGGCATTTTCTTAAATTAAGGTAAACAAAATCATATCTATGTCTAAGAATTTGGGGGAAAATCACAACACTCAATTGAGATAGTTGGAAATGCTGGCAGCATTAGGGGAAAGAACCCTAAAATGAGCATTAGGATATTTGAATTCTATACCTTAGGCAAGACAGTTTATCTATTTGGTATTCATTCGCCTTCTCTATAAGATAAAAGGGCCTACCACTCCAGGATTGGGGCCAACAATAGGAATAACTGGATGTGAAAAAGTCTCCATTCTTCTTTTAGAACTTTGATATCAAGGACGATAAGAGACCAAATCCCATTTTCCCCACCTTAACCACTCAGGATTAACATATTGTCCTGGGATAAAAATTTTCTGATTTTTAGATTAGTAAAAATGAGTAAGTAGTGAAAACTCACCTGACCCACTCTATCTAGTTCACCCCCAGACCATGCTTCATAACTGAACCAGCCACTCACCAATCCCTTCCCAATTTGGTATCTTGCCATCTTCCCTGTCACAGAATGTATAATTTCCCACTCCCTTCCATGTCTTGCTCTTGCTCTGGAAAAAATAATTGAATCAACGTTACCATTGATGTTGGAAATGGCATGATAATTTAATTCCCTATGGAAGGCAATGGGTATCTCAATGGATAGAGTGCCAGACCTAGATTCAAGAAGACCTAAGTTTAAATAGGGCTTCAGACATTTCCTAGTGATGTGATTTTAACTTCTACCTGTCTCAATTTTTTTTAAATTGTAAATGAGCACTGTTATGAGAGTCAAATGAGATATTTGTAAAGCATTTAGCACAGTGCCTGGCACACAGAAAGCATTATATAAATGCTTATTCCCTTCCCACAATGGTTCCACTCACAATCCTTGTGACTGATAGCATCCTAATCCAAATCTTTTCCTGGTCACCACTCTTCTATAAGTGTTGCATCCTTCTAGGGCAGGCAGAGGTTTTTTAATCTTTTGTATGAATGTCATGGGTCCCTTTGGTAGTGTGGTGAAACCAGTGGATCACTTATCAGAATGATTTTTTAAAGTTTATTTGATATCTTTTATTTTTACATAATATTTACAGATTGTCCTCCTCCCTTCACCCCATTTCATGAAAAGCCTCTTGCAAGCAAACTAAAACAACTAAGTAAAACTAACAATATAGTGATCTCATTTAAAAAGCATGGAATGATCTACATCTGTAGCTATTGTCAACTTTTAAAAAATTAATAAAAATCTTTATTCTTTCACTTCATTAAAAAGTATAAAAGAAAAACAAACTTATTAGCATATATGTAGTCAAATCAAACAAGCAGATAGTGTATTTCATCATGGTCCCATGTAATCATGGATTGTCATTACATTGATCATAATTATTATAGCTTCCAGACTATCTTCATAATTTTAATTGTATAAATTGTTCATGTTTTGTTCATTTCATTCTTTATCAGCTCATAAAAATCCTCAAAATTGTTTATTTTAAAAATATCTGATGTTATAAGTTGTTTGTCTAGTTCTGCTTACTTCATTTTGTATCAATTTACATGTATCTTCCCATCCCTTTTTGAAATTGTCTATTTCTTCATGTCTTACAGCACAATTATATTCGATCATATCATACATCACAAAGTATTCAGCCATTTTTTCAATTGATGAGCATCCCTTTAGAACTCTATAAATATTTTTGTACCTTTAGGACCTTTTCCTATTTCTTTGATATTTTTTGGATACAGGCCTGAATGTGGCAAAGCTGCATCTAAGGAAAAGTACTGTTTAGTGACTTTTAATATGTAATTCCAAATTTCTTTCCAGAATGGTTTACTCATTCACAGGTCCACAAACCAGTGAATTAATGCCAAATAAAGCTATAAATCATCTGAGTTTCTTTCCTAGAAAAGCAAGCACTTCTTCATATCCATAGACCATTTATCCATTGAAGATGGCTCTTATTCTTATAAATTAGATTCAATTCAGGATATCTTGGAAACAAGACCTTTTTCAAATAAAAATGCTACACAGATTCTGTCTCCCTCCAAGTTCTTTTCCATTTAATCTTTTTATTGTTGGATTTGCTTCTGCAAAACTTTTTTTTAAATTTTATGTAATCAAGATTGTTTTTTTCTCTTCTGCAATCTTCTATATCCTTTTTTAGACATTAACTTTTTAAAATCCATAAATCTGATAAACAATATTTTCTATTTTCTCTAATTTGCTTTTTGACCTTTTGTATTTAGGTCTTATACCCATTTGGTATATTGTTGTTTATTCATTTCAGTTGTATACAGCTTTTCATAACCTCAAATGAGGTTTTCTTGGCAAAGATAATAGAGTGGTTTCCCATTTTCTTCTCTAGATCTTTTTAGAGATGAGGAAACTGAAGCAAACATGAATAAGTGAGTAGCCCAGGGTCAAACATCTGGTAAATATACTTTGGTCTTCCTGACTCCACCTCAATCCCCTGCACCCCTCGCTACCCCATCTTTTGGAGCATTTGGTACATATATCTGATTTCTCCCATACTCCCATTCCAAAGAAGTAGTTTTTGTCAAATAGTGAGTTCTTAATCTAGTAACTGTTGTGTTTGAGTTTATTGAATATTAAATATATTTGCTTCCACATGTTATGTAGCTAATAAACTTCACTAACTGATCTTTCAAATTGTTTTGAGAATTATTGCTTTCCAGTCCATGGAACATTTACAAAAATTGACCATATATTAGGGCATAAAAACCTTAAAATCAAATGCAGAAAGGCAGAAATAGTAAATGCATCCTTTTCAGATCATGATGCAATAAAAATCACATGCAATACAAGTCCAGGAGAAAATAAACCAAAAGGTAATTGGAAATTAAATAATCTAATCCTGAAGAATGAATGGGTGAAAGAGCAAATCATAGACACAATCAATAATTTCATCCAGGAGAATGACAATAAGGAGACAACATACCAAAATTTGTGGGATACGGCCAAAGCTGTTATAAGGGGCAATTTTATATCTCTAGATGCTTACTTGCATAAAATAGAGAAAGAAAAGATCAATGAATTGGGCTTATTATTAAAAAAACTAGAAAAAGAACAAATTAAAAACCCTCAATTAAAGACCAAATTGGAAATTCTAAAAGTAAAAGGAGAAATTAATAAAATCGAAAACAAGAAAACTATTGAGTTAATAAATAAAACTAAGAGTTGGTTCTATGAAAAAACCAACAAAATAGATAAGCCTTTAGTTAATTTGATAAGAAAAAGGAGAGAGGAAAATCAAATTGTTACTCTCAAGAATGATAAGGGAGAACTTTTCTCCAATGAAGAGGAAATCAGAGCAATAATTAGGAGTTACTTTGCCCAACTTTATGCCAGTAAGTTTGATAATCTAAATGAAATGGAGGAATATCTACAAAAATATAGATTGCCCAGGTTAACAGAAGAGGATATAAATTATTTAAATAGCCCCATATCAGAAAAAGAAATAGAACAAGCCATTAACCAACTCCCTAAGAAAAAATCTCCAGGGCCAGATGGATTTACATGTGAATTCTACCAAACATTCAAAGAACAATTGATTCCAATACTACACAAACTATTTGAGAAAATAGGGACAGAAGGTATACTGCCAGAATCCTTCTATGAGACCGATATGGTGCTGATAGCTAAACCAGGTAGGGTAAAAACTGAGAAAGAAAACTATAGACCAATTTCCCTAATGAATATTGATGCAAAAATTTTAAATAAGATATTAGCAATGAGATTACAGAAAGTCATCCCCAGGATAGTACACTATGACCAAGTAGGATTTATACCAGGGATGCAGGGCTGGTTCAATATTAGGAAAACTATCAGCATAATTAATTATATTAATAACCAAATTAACAAAAACCATATGATTATCTCAATAGATGCAGAAAAAGCCTTTGACAAAATCCAACATCCTTTCCTATTAAAAACACTAGAGAGTATAGGAATAAATGGGCTTTTCCTTAAAATGATCAGCAGCATCTATTTAAAACCATCAGCAAGCATCATATGTAATGGAGACAAACTAAAACCATTCCCCATAAGATCAGGAGTGAAACAAGGCTGCCCACTGTCACCATTACTATTTAATATTGTATTAGAAATGTTAGCTTTAGCAATAAGAGAAGAAAAAGAGATAAAAGGAATCAGAGTAGGTAATGAAGAAACCAAATTATCACTCTTTGCAGATGACATGATGGTATACTTAGAGAACCCTAGAGACTCAACTAAAAAACTACTAGAAACAATTCACAACTTTAGCAAAGTTGCAGGATTCAAAATTAATCCACATAAATCATCAGCATTCTTATATATTACCAACAAAGTTCAGCAGCAGGAGATACAAAAAGAAATTCCATTCCAAATAGCAGATGATAGGATAAAATATTTGGGAATCTATCTGCCAAGGAAAAGTCAGAAACTATACGAACTAAATTACAAAACACTTTCCACACAAATAAAATCAGACCTAATCAATTGGAAAAATATTAAGTGCTCATGGGTAGGCAGAGCAAACATAATAAAAATGACAATACTACCCAAACTAATCTACTTATTTAGTGCCATACCAATCAAACTCCCAAGAAATTATTTTACAGATCTAGAAAAAATAGTAGCAAAGTTCATTTGGAAGAACAAAAGGTCAAGGATTTCAAGGGGATTAATGAAAAAAAAGGCGGATGAAGGTGGCCTTGCTGTACCAGATCTAAAGCTATATTACAAAGCAGCGGTCATCAAAACCGTTTGGTACTGGCTAAGAAATAGAGCAGTTGATCAATGGCACAGGATAGGATATCAGGACAATCTAGGCAATAACCTTAACAATCTAGTATTCGATAAACCCAAAGACCCCAGCTTTTGGGATAAATACTCACTATTTGGCAAAAACTGCTGGGAAAATTGAGAATTATTGCTTTCTAGTGCATTTTGAGAGCTGGCACTGCTTGGCTCTCTTCCTTCCCACTATTTTCCATTGTGACTCTTTGTTTAATGATAAAATAATGTGTGTGTGTGTGTGTGTGTGTGTGTGTGTGTGTCTGTGTGTCTGCGCATAACTAAAAACTATAATAGCCAAAGTAGAATTTTTTGGTAGCTTTTTATTTTTCTAAATACATGCAAAGATAGTTTTCAACATTCACCTCTGCAAAACCTTTTTCTACCTCCCTTCTCCTATACCCCCTCTCATAGACAGCAAGCAATTACATGTTCAATTATAGAATTCTTTCTAATAGAAAGATAAAGTAAGCTAGAATTCCTTTTCACTAAAATCAAGGTCAAGTAAAGGATTTCCATTGTTATCTTTTCTGTTTGACTCAGCGCTAGAAATACTGGCTATAGTAATAAGCATAGGTAAAGAAGAAGAAATAAATATATCACTTTTCACAGATGATAGGTTGTGATTAAAGAATTCTAAAGAATCAACTAAAATGAATTGAAAAATAACTATAAGAAACTTTCAGAATATGAAATAAACCCTTATAAGTCACCAGCATTTCTATATAATACCAATAAAACCCAGCAGAAAAAAATAGAAAAATCCCATTTTTAAAAATGACAGAATTCTAAAATACTTGGGAATTTTCCTATCAAGATGTACAAAAACTAAATAAGTACAACTACAAATCACTGTTTACAGAAGTAAGACAGTATTAAATAGATGGGAAAATATTAATTGTTCATTAGTAGGATGAATCAATATTATAAAAATGACAATGCTACCCATTTAATTTAGTTATTTAATACCACAATCTAACTACTAAATACAAACTACCCATACAGAATGGGGGGGAAGAATAACAGTATTCATGAGTTATATTTGAAATCATGGCACTTAACATAATACTCGTTAATTTGTTGAAGGAATCCACAATTCAAGGAACTAGCTCCTTTTCTTGGTTTACTAACCACTGGAAATCAGCAGACCTGGGTTCTTTCTGAGTTCTGCTACTAGCCCACTGTGTGATTCTGAGCTAAATCACTTCTTTCTGAGTGCCCATTTTCTTTCTCTATAAATTGCATAGGTTGGATCAGATATTCCCCAAGCCTCTTTCTATCTCTAATATTCTAGGACCTTGCATTCTATTCCTTCCTGTAGAAGGCTATGTCTGTGGAAGGATTCAATGATACAACAATATTTTGGGCCCAGAGAAAGCCTTATTCATTAGGAAAAATTCTCATCCTGAAACTCTCAGAAAGTTGCACTTAAATTTAAATAAGTTCCTTAACCTGGCTACTTTACCACCACATCATACAATTCCTGTATTGGCAGCTTAAAGAAGTGACCAGGCTCTTATTGAAGTAATTGTAGCTTCCGATGACAATCACATGGCACAGTTGGCAGAATAAGGAGATGGAATGAAAAGGTGGCTACTCCTACATCATGCTGAGGGCATGGATGGAGACCATAACCTAGGCTGGCATGGAAACCGATCAGAGGATTTTTTTTTTTTTTTGCTTTTTGCTGAGGCAATTGAGGTTAAGTGACTTGCCCAGGGTCACACAGCTAGGGAATGTTAAGTGTCTGAGACCAGATTTGAACCCAGGTCCTCCTGACTTCAGGGCTGGTGCTCTATCCACTGCGCCACCTAGCTGCCCCAATCAGAGGATTTTTTACTAGATCCTGGAGGTAATGGAGAGCTAATGGATTTATTGAATAGGGATATGACATGTCAGACTTGTATTTCAGGAAGTTCAGTTTGTTAGATGAGAAAATAGACTAGAGGGGAGAGACTTGGAGCAGGGAGACTAACCAGGCATGAGGTAATGAGGGATTATACCAGTGAAAGTGTCAGAAGGGAGAAGGATCATTGTATAAATTGGATATTATAAAGATGAAATTGATAGGACTTGCAACTGGGTGGATGTGGGAGGTAAGAGAGAGTGAGGAGGGAAGGATGACTCCTAGCTGAGAGCAGAGGTGACTGACAGGTTGGTGGTACCCTCAGACTGTAATAGGAGACTCAGGAAGAGGGGAAGGTTGGCAGGGGGAATGAAGTGTTTATGGGTTGAATAGCTGCTGACCCAATATCCAGAAGTATTAAGGGGTCCCAAAGCTATATGGAGAGCTGAGAAAATCCCTGTTGCATAATGAGAATTGATGTTTATATAGAACTTCCTCATGTACAAAGCTTTTTATGACACTATTTCTTTTGATGCTTACAGCAGCTCTCAGAAACAGGTGGTACAAGTATGATGATTCCCATTTTACATATGACCCAACAGAGTCAATGAGGTTAAGACTTGCCTATGGTCACAAAAAGCTAGTAAATGTCAGGGGTAAAACTTCAGTCTAGATTTCTCCTGCTTCCAACTACATTGATTTTTCTACCATACCATGAAAGCTTAAAAAAAAAAAAAAAAAAAAAAAGTATGATTGAAAAACATCTCAGTTATACCAGACTGATTTTTTAAACTTTTTGCCTAATTTTGGTAGACTTAACTGAGAACTATAATATAATATCTATGTTGGTCTTGGTAAACATTCTTAGTGGAGTAGAAACTTGAAGAGATAATGCTAGCATCAATTGGAGATGATTGGAAGATTATCCAACTAGAAGAGATTTCCTGAGAGCTGCTTTCCAGCATATTTCAGAGAGAAGCTCATTATCAAATCTTCTGTGCTATATGACCTTTCAGCTGACTCATTTTTGAGTTCATAAACCATAGTGTGGGCATACCTTCCCAGCCTCTGTTCGCTAACTCCAGATGCATAAATTTGCTATATAAAATTGCCCCAACAATGAAATAGGGCACAATCCTGTGAAAGTAAAAATGATATTTTTAGGTTGTTTAAATACCAGAACTCCTCTTTTTCAGGTATATAAACATGATCTCCGGAGCAAACCCTTTACATATATTGCTTTTTTACCTTGGGTCAATTGACCCTAAAGGCCAGGAGAGATTTTGTACTTCCTGTTTCATTGAGCTAACATGCCTTAGGCTCCTTGAAATATCTTTTATCTTTCTAAATGCAGAGGACAGCCTGTGAGTGGTTGGTTGACTGACTGACTAATTCTAGATTCTATTCTTTTCCCTCCCCCTTTGCCAGAGGCAAAGTAGGTTGATTAGACTGTCTCCTAGCCAGTTCTGGCTGACTGGTAAAAGCATTTAAAAAAAAAAAAATCCACTTCCCGTAGCCTCACCCAGCTCTAGTCCCTTACTTCAGAAGAGAAAAGTTACTGGAAAAAAAGAAAAGTGCTGACCAAGTATTTGGATGGAATAGAAAGGAGAGCTGAATTCTGGAATGAATGGCATTAATTTGCTGAAGTTGCAGCTGAACTTGAAAATTCATTCCTAAACCATGAGCCAAACCAAAGTTTAATTTTTCTTTCTTCTTTTTTTAAATAGGATTGAACAGGTTCAAGCTGGAACTAAAACTATCTATTTCTAAAACTACTGAAGCTGGGCAAAACTGGGAGATAAAAATATTGACAAACTGAATTGATGTTTCATTCATTCAGTTCAAATATTTGACCCAAAGAAATCACAAACAAGCAGAAAACATTGCAAAGTCACTTTTCTTTATCTAATTTACCGCAGATTTGCAATTTGATTATCTTTTTTCCTATTTATTAAAATATAGTCAGTTTCATTCTTTGTGATGTTATTTGATGCTCACCAAGTTCAACACCTATCCATTCTGTTTCTTTAAAAAGTGCATGATATAGAGATATCTGGTTTTTATGTAATCTATAAGTTTTTGACTTCTCATTTCTTTCTCAGAAACTATAGGTTTCTCTTCATTTTAACCTTTGTGTTCAGTTTGTGTTAAAATTATAAGTATCAGAGTGTATATTGATCTGCTAGAGAGTTATCATTTTGTAGAATTTATGTTTCACTTTGTCTTTAGCAACTGATGTTAATGAAAAATAGCAATCATCTTCATTGTACTGAAACCTCAAGCAGGACAGTACTAAAGGGATTTAAGAGATTGCCTTGAATTAAACTATCCTATCACAGCATTATTATGCTATTATGAGAATACTCTCTCTTTCACTGTCTGTCTTTCTTTCTCTCTCTGTCTTTTTCTCTGTGTCTGTCTTTCTGAAAATAAAGTAATTTCCTCTTCTACAAATCCTGACATACTACTTCTGTTTTCTACAAATGTTCAAAGGTCACTGTTGCTGACTCAAAAATGATATATGCCTGAGCTTTCTGCACCAGAAGATATAGTCCTACAATCCACAGTTTGATGCTTTTGTACTTCTGCCAGTATAGCTAAAAATGAAATCCTTGTGTTGTTGTAGTTTCATTGTAAGCCCAGTTCTTCTGTTACTTATATCAAGTGATTTTTTTCCCTGAAAGAAACAAACAGTCCTTAGTGCTGGACTGGCTCAGAAAACCAAGGCTAAAATGCATCTGCCTTGAAGGGAGCTTCCTGATGGCCTCTGGCCAGATTGACATGGCTTCTTGGTCACGAAAGGACATAAAAATGCCCACCCATTCAGAATCAGAGTCCTTTCCACTTGATGGATATCTTAAGATGCCGCACCCCTCCCTGAGCACCAGAAGCATTTCTAAATTTCACATAGAAGCAAAGGGAGTTGAGTCTACCTTGACTAAGAACTTCAGCAAATTTGTTGAATATCCTCTCTGCTATGGCTAAGTAAATTTTCTTTCTACATTGACCTATGTACAAGCATCTTTTATAATATGAAACCTAAATTAGCATGAGACTCCTGAATCAAATTTCCTCATCATACCACACATTTTTATTCATCTTCTATTGTCTGTCTTTGCTTCCTTTTTTTTTTTTCTTTTCCATATTTAGGTTGAAAGCAGTGATCTTTTTTTTTTTTTTTTTTGGTATCTGTTAGTCAAATTCTTTCTTTTCCTGTGCACAAATCTATTTTATAGAATTTTTGACATGTGACTATATAACTTCTGTTTGAATGCTCCAAGCAATGGGGTATTCACTGCTTTCTCAGCAATCTATTCCAATAATTTTTGAGGAAATATTTCTTTATATCAAAGATGAACTTTCTCTCTGTAAACTTTTATTTATTATTGTTAGTTCTACCCACTTGTGCTAAACACAATAAATTTTATCCCTTTTTTTTACATGTGCCCTCTTGTATCAGGAACTTTTTTCCTAGCCTAAATAGCACTCTGGGGAACACTTCACTCATTTTTTTTTTTAATAATGACTTTTTTATTTTTCAAAATACATATAAAAATAGCTTTTGACATCTACCCTTGCAAAATCTTATGTTCCAATTTTCTCCCTCCCTTTCCACCTCTCCCTATCCTTAGATAGCAGATAATCCAATATAGGTTAAACATGTGCAACTGTTCTAAACATATTTCCACATTTATCATGCTGCACAAGAAAAATCAGATCAAGAGGGGAAAAAATGAGAAAGAAAAAAAAAAAACCAAGCAAACACCAATAACAACAAAGTGAAAATATTAAGTTGTGATCCACATTCAGTCTCCATAGTTTTCTTCCTGGATTCAAATGGCTCTTTTCATCACAAATCTATTGGAATTGCCTTGAATCATCTCATTATTGAAAAGAACCAAGTCCATCACAGTTAATCATCACATAATATTGTTGTTGCTGTGTACTGTGTTCTCTTGGTTCTGTTCACTTCACTCAGCATTGGTTCATGTAAGTCTTTCCAGGATTTTCTGAAATCAGCCTGCTTATCACTTCTTACAGAACAATAATATTCCATGACATTCATATACCATAACTTATTCAGCCATTCTCCAACTGATGGGCATCCATTCAGGTTGTAGTTACTTGCCACTACAAAAAGGGCTGCCACAAACATTCTTGTGCATGTGGGCTCTTTTCCCTTTTTTAATGATCTCTTTGGGATATAAACCCAGTAGAGACACTGCTGGATCAAAGAGGATGCCAATTTGATAGCACTTTGGACATAGTTCCAAATTACTCTCCAGAATGGTTAGATCAGTTCACAACTCCAACAACAACGTATTAGTGTCCCAGTTCTCCCACTTCTCTTGGCTACAGTTCCTTTATCTGTAAAATGAACTAGATGCCCCCTAAGGTTTCTTCTAGTTCTAAATCTGTGATCTTCTAACCTCCCACTCCCATTTATTATTATCTTTTCCTGTCATCTTAGCCAATCTGACAGGTGTGAAGGACCACTTTACTTTTAACACAGGATTTGTCAACACTGGTACTTCCCAAAAGGTATACTTCTATTCTTCTTAAAAGTGCCCAACCTCATAAGGCTCAAAGCATTTTTTTTTTTACAAAGTAATGAATACTGAAAAAATACTCATCTAACACTGCAAAGAATCATCACTTCTCATTTCTCCCAAAGATAGGTAAAACCTCCATGACTTATAATAGTGGGCTCTGTAAGGCTTCAATAAATGAGGAGCCTGGGATTTTCTCCACCCTGTTCCTCTTCAATCTTTGCCTTTCCTCTCTTAGCTTACAATAGGTGCTTTTTGCAGGGCTGATCCTGCTCTTCATGTTTCTGGTTCCTACCTGTCATTCCCCTACTCAATCAACTCCAATGATTCCCTATCACCTCTAGGATCAAATACAAAATGCTTTTTGAATTGACATTCAAGCCTCCTCTACCTTTTTAGTCTTTTTACTCCTATTACCCAACATACACTCTCTGATTTAGTGATAATGACCTCCTTTTTGTTCCACAAACAAGATATTCCACTTGTCTATGAGCATTTTCTCTGGCTAGTCTCCATATCTGAAATGGTCTTCCCCTCCTCTTTACCTCTTGGCTTCCCTGTTTTGTTTTTTCAAGTACCAACTAAAATCTTATCTTCTACAAGAAGCCTTTATCAGACCTTCATAATTCTATGCTTTACTTCTGTTCATTATTCCCCATTTATCTTTTATATAGTTTGTTTGTCACTGGACCCAGATGGCTCTGGAGGAGAAAGTGCACAGCCCTCCCTCTCCCGAATCCAATTCACTTGCATAGTATGTTGTCTTTGAGAAAGAAGGATGAACAAAGTATGTTTGTACATATTTGTTTTCTTATTGTCCCTCCCATTAGATTGTGAGCTCTTGAAGGCAAGGGCTATCTATTATCTTTTTGTGTCCTAAGTTCTTAGCATTGTGCCTGGCACACAGTAGGTGCTTTGATTGACTTACTGTAGTTTAGGCTACAATAATATAGTTCCACTTGGAGGTTAACTGGGAACAGTGAAAGATGTGCCAGAGTCAGAGACTGATTCCAAGTCCTGTCTTGGCCACTTATAACCAGCTTGCTATTGGGTAGGTCACTTGACTTCTCTTGGCTACAGTTCCTTTATCTGTAAAATGAGCTAAATGGTCCTTAAGGTTTCTTCTAGTTCTAAATCTGTGATCTTTTAACCTTCTTTGATGGTTTTTGGATATTCTCTTCCATACAGGAATCATTGTTTTCCATAGGCAACAAGCCTCTTCATTATAGAAAAACGACTTTAGTGTTTTTTGCTTGTATCTTCTATTTGAAAATCAATCTCCAGGCCAAAGTGCCTTTATTCTCTGGAAACCTTTTTATAATTTCGATCATGTGGCCCTTGCCCTCTTACTCCAAGGGCCACTTGTAAATTTGGAAGACATTCTTCTTTCACTATTAGAATCAATCTTTTTCTCTCTCCAGTTGATCCAGTGAGATCATGCTTTTTCTCATTTCTCTATAGTGCCTGGTGTCAAAAGCACCTCCCATCACAATTGGACATTTGGTGGAACATTCTCACTCTTTCCTTCCTTGGGCCAGGTAATTCAAATTATGCTACAATTCCTGCTGGAAAGTTCTTTTAAAAGGAAATTGGGAGGAGGAAGAGCCAGT
>JAJPUD010001778.1:134718-162192 GCA_023553655.1 Myrmecobius fasciatus | reverse complement strand
TACTTCATTGACAGAGGGTTCTCCAGGTATGTAAATTTCTGCTGGAATCTTGTATTAAGCCTTTTTTCTCCCCTTATTTCATTGACAGAGGGTCCTTTAAGTGTTATGAATTTGCTGGAAGCTTTATGTTAAGCTTATTTTTTTTTTCCTACTTCATTGACAGGGTTCTTTAGGTGTATGAATTTGCTGGAAGCTGTGTTAAGCTTATTATTATTATTTTTTTCCTTCATTGACAGGGTTTTCTAGTTATATAAATCCTACTGGAAGCTGTGTTAAGTTCCCCCCCTCCCCAAATCCCCTCTCTTCATTTTCTTGAGGATTCCTAGATGTATGATTGCTGCTTGCCTGCTCTTTTGCTCCATTTCATAGGTGTAGGACTTTTGCTGGAAGTTGTCAAGCTCCCCCCCCCACTTCATTAACAGAGGTGTATAATTACTGATAGAAGCTGCTTCCTCCTTTTTTCCCCCTCATAGTCTTATGAATGCTGATAGAAGTTGTGTTAAGCTCCCCCCCTCCCACTTCATTTACTGAGTTCCTAAGTGTATGAACAGTGATGGAAGGTGTTATATTTTCCCCTTCCCTTCCTGACCCATTGACTGAGGATTCCTTAGGTGTAAGAATTCCACTGGAAGCTGTATTATGCTTTTTACCCCCCCTACTTCATTGACAAAATTTCTAGGTATATGAATTGTGTTGAAAGCTTATTCTTCCTGAAGTCAGGAGGACCTGAGTTCAAATCTGGCCTCAGACACTTCCTAGCTGTGTGACCCTGGGCAAGTCACTTAACCCCAATTGCCTCAGCAAAAAGCAAAAAAAAAAAAAAAAAAAAGAAAGCTTATTCTTATTTTTTTCCTTTTTTTTTTTTTTGATTAGAGGATTTCAAATTCTAGGTATATGAATTCTTATGGAAATAAGCTTCCCCCTTCTCTTACTTTATTGATAGAGTTCCTAGGGGTATGACTGCTGATGGAAGCTGCTTTTTATTTTCCTTCCCTACTTTATTGGCAGAGGGTTCAATAGGTATATGAATTCTACTTGAAAAGTTTTTTATCCCCTTACTTCATTCATATAAGAATTCTCTAGGTATATGAATTCTACCAGAAGCTGTGTTGTGGAGCAAAACCTATCTTTGAGTATGTAGGTAACAATGAAACTAATTTAAAAACAAAACAAAACAAATTTTTTTTTTCCATTTTAGGGCATCAAACTTGTTGGTAAACTCTTTATTTTGAGGGTTGATTAACCATTAACTGGTCCAAAATCCATGCCATTTACATTTCATAGAACCAGAAGATAATCCCAATTTAGTTCCTATCCATTTTACCAATGAAGTAATTGAGATCCAGGAAAGTTATGTGATTTGCCCAAGACTGGACTCTCCCCAGGTGCTGGAAATAGAATGACTCAAATTCAAGGCTTTTTTCCACCTGAGATGAGCTAGAATCATCTTCAGTGAGTGGTTTGTGGGTTTTTAAAGCTGTCTCTTGATCCTCCTGGGTGAATTAAGACAGAAAAGGCATAAAGACAGGGAAAGTGACCTTATTCATATTATTGTTATTTTTCTTTGTTGCAAAACCAAATATTTGTACCATTTATTACATATGTGTAGGTAATATTGTTGATTGATTTAATAATGAGCAGTCACTTTTTGGAGCATGTGGTAGAAGATTTAAGGAAGGAAAATTGTTAGCCTTTTTTGGCCTTTTTTTCCCCTTACCTGTTATTGCTCTTTTGGAAGTTTACTGTGCTTGTTTATACATCTCGTGTTTCTTTATCCATTTATCTTTATCCAGATTAATATGGTGTCTTTCTGCAGTGGTTTAATAAAATAACCCTTATAAATGGGGATTTTTTTTTTTTGGTCACAAAAGCTTTTATAGGTGTCTAGTATTTGGAATAAGTAACATATTGTATCATTTGTACAATTGTCTCAAACCTTAAAACTAGTCAGTCAGTTGCTTTTTGTTTGATTCAATTGTAGTAGGTTTGGGGTCAGAAAACCTAACCTGAAATTAATCTTACTTGTGACACTTAAAAAACCTAGATATAACTTTTGGCTAATCATTCAGCCTAATGATCTTCAGTTACCATTTCTGTAAATGTGAGGGAAGGGTTGACTACTTCCCCAATATTCTTTCTTACTTTACATTTACGATCTTTAAATACACATCCTTATATTTTTTTTTTCTGTTGTACATATTTATATTAAATTCGTCACAAACTTTAAATAAACATGTCATGATTAGGAAAAAATTAAATTAATTAGCAAAATGTTATCTTTTCATTTTTAATACCATCCCAAAGTGAGTGTCTTTGCAAAAGGACATCTTAAAGAATATTGAACTTTAAGTATTTCTTTCCATACTTGATCAAAGTCATGCATTCATAGCAAGAATGAATTGCATTCAACAGAGAGGATTTCTCCAAATATAGTTAGAACTCTTCTTTACTTCCTAACTTGCTTAATTATTTCTACTGTAGTACAGTTGTGGAATTAATCAGCTAGCATTTATTAAACACCTGAGTACCATGTGCCAAGCACTATGTTATATGCTGGGGATACAAGTACAGAGAATGAAACTAATAAATTTCAATTTTAAAATATAGCAAAATTTTGGATTATAAATGTTACTTCATTTATAATGCTGTATCTCTCTCTTCCCTTCCCCCCCAATATTTTCATTAGCCAGTTACTATGGTAGGCTGTATGTGTTGCACCAAATTGTTCTTTAATATATTAAAATGAATGTGTATATACATACATATAAAATACATTTTGCAAAATTAAGGTATTGGAGATTCCAAGTTATTTAAACTTATATTAATTTTGCTCACTTCTATTAATTAGTATTTTCATTTCTGCTTTAGAAAAAAGTATTAGTTCATTTTCAGTGCCATTGGGATACCAACATTGGAAAGGGTATATAAAATTAAATCAGGTTAGTTGTATATGAGTTGTTTTTTTTTTTCCATATGTAATAGTTTATCAAACAGAATAGGAAAGACAGTAAAACAGGATAGCAATACAATTGTTAGGAAACTCCCATGAGCTCATAATCCGGAAGGACTTTTTTAGAAGTGCTTAAGGATGTTATAGTTTTTTGTAAAGAAAACTATGCATCGGGTTCTTCTTGTGAACATTGTAAAGTATAAATCAATCATAAACCATTGAAAGTTCTTAGAAAAAAAACTAAACATTTAAAAATGCTATTAAGAATCAAATATTCTAGAGTTTTTAAAGAGCAGCTTTTTTTCTCTTTAAAAGTACTATATTATATATTTGACAAGTAGTCACATACTGAGAATTCCACAATTGTTTTGACATTGTGATACTTTGTGATATTGAATGGCATTACAAATTATGATAATGTATTTGGTTTAATTATTAGCTTAATGTAAGAGACTTTGACATTGAAATGCATTGTTTGGTACGAAATAAATCTTTATACTTGTCTCAATTGTCATTTGAAAATGGGGAAGAAAAGTAGTGTTTAGAATATAGCAATTATTCAAATGTTAGTTGCTGTTGTACCCTATTGTGTAGTACCAACTGCAGCATTTGGGATTTTCAATCTTATTGCAATTTTTCCAAGGAAATAAGTTCATACATTAGACTATGAAATTGTTGGTAAGCCTAATATTAAATTATATTTTGAATTTTCCAGTTTATTTTTACTGAGCTCTATTTCCTAGATTAAGTAATTGTTCTATATTATTTGCATTTAGGTGTATATATTATGTTTTTTCTTTCTTTTAGTTATAATTATATAATCTTTTGAAGTAGATGAAATTGAATATGAAATGAAGTTGTTGGGATTATGGAAATTTATTTTTCAGGGAGTTAGTAGACTTAGAAACTTGATTTGTATGTGCTACTTAATTATTTTTAGAAACATAAAAATATGAATGGGATATTTTCTTTGAAAAATAAGGCCTTCCGGTTGGGGTTAGTTAGAGCCAACAGGAATCTCTTACTCTAATGAGAGGAAGGAAGCTTTTTTTTAAAACTGCCTTAACCCAAAGTATTCTTTCCTCCTTAATGTTGCTGTGTGATATAGAATGTATGGGTGTTTAACTTTTAGAAGGAAATATATAAGTATATTTTTCTTTTGCAAACAGGCACTTTAGGAAATCTTTTGTTTAGTTCAGGGTTGCTTTGACTTTAAAAAGTTTCTTTACCAAATATGAGGTCTGCTTTTAATCTCAAAAAAATTTGATGCCTCCCCATATGATAGTTATATTATTAGTCTGTTTTGAGAAAATACATATTAGCAAAAAAGATATTGTGAATTCATTAAATTTTTAAAAATGAAATTAGTATTTAATTCATCACAACGGTATTTGCTTGCTTAAAAGTAATCAGTATTTTATGTGTGAAAATTCAGTCCAGAAAGAATATTTGCTTGTTATAACTGAGTTATTTAGTGAGCTGTCTCATACATTAATTCTGCACCTCACAATCTTTGATCCACAAATTGGGAGATGGTATGGATTGGTTTGTTGAATGTGAAGAAAACCAGAGAGTTTTGGTAAATTGCAATAGTTTTAAGTAATTTAAACCATTTAAAATACTTCAAAACCTTGAATGTATTGGATATTTTTAATAATTGAACTTTCTTGGGAGCAGAACAGAAAGCCTTTTAACTTTAATTGTTAGGGATAGAGATCTTCAAATGTTATACTTTTAGTTCCCCTTTTAAACCTTCTATTGACTTTTTCTTTTGATGTCTCAAGGTCATTATAATGGATCACAATTATTATACTCTACTATATCTAGTGATATGCTTAGGATTTATTTTGGGCTAAGAGGATCTTTTGCTCTGAGGCTTAATGGCCCTAGAATATTGTCATTTTTGGAGTTACATTTTTAGAGTAGTCTCCTCTTCCAATTCTCTCAATTCCTCTTAATATGTATATTTCTCTCCCAGGCTACTTTTAATCTGTGGTAGACTTAGAAACTGAAAACCAGTAACAATAACTTACATTTATGTTGTGCTTTGTGGTTTACAAAGGGCTTCCTCACAACAATCCTGTGAGTTGGAATAGTAGGTTTAAGCATATTTTCATTTCCATTTTACAGAAACCAGAGCTTGCATATGGTCACACAACTAGTGTCTCTCAGTTGTGAGATTTAGGACTCTCTACTGCCCTATTATATGCTGCTGAGTGCCAAGCTTTAGTTGTTTTCAAAGCTACAAATAACTAACACTCTCAGGTATCATCTAAAAGTAAAAGCACATGGCTTAAATGTAAGGGATTTGTGACATTCATTTTTGCTGCTTAGAATCCTTTTTTGATTAATTCCTGTCTCTGAACTGTATTCTGTATAGATGAGGTTCTTACTTAAAAGCTTTGGATGGGCGAGCTATTTCTGTGCAGTCTTCAAATTTTTTATTTAATTCATTGTTTTTTTTTTTTTTTTGTTTGTTTGTTTCAGATTTCATTGTTTGGTTAAATCAAGGTTTGGATGAAAGAACTCCAGATAATACTTGTATGGTAGCTATGATTGTGAATGGCATCTCATAGATGTTGAGTTGGGAGAGGATCTTGGAGATTGTTTTAGCCAACCTTATTAAAGTCCAGGAAACTGAGTTCCAAAGTAGTTAAGACTTTCCTTGGTCAAGGTCACAGGCTTTTTGGAAACCAAGATTTGAATTTAGGCCCAGTAATTAAGGTCTTAATGATCTTTTATCTCTTAATTGAACATTATCAATCAGGATTAGTTTATGATTACTCATCAATAAATAAGAGTTTAAAAAAAAAAGCAAAATAGTGATTAAACTTCTTAACTGAGTAGATTTTTAATTGAATAGGTTTATTTAACCCTGCTTCTTCAGAAAAGGATCTATTCGTAGCTGGATTAGGGTTTGCTTCCTCTGGCAAGATTTTGTTTATTAAGGACTGACTGTCCATGAACTGGTTGGATGGCCCAAGAGCTGAGTGACAGTGAGTGGCTTTCAAATCTTGCAGACATGCTTGTGTGTACTATTTAATACCCAGTGACTTATTTTGATATGTGAAACTTTGGGCAACACTGTATTTTAATGTAGAGTTGAAGTGTTTGGGTGTAGACTTCTCTTTTATAAATACGTGTTTATATAAACCTCATTTGTTATTGATTACATAACATTTCAGAGTTTCCAAATTATTCAGGTAGGTGCAGTGGCTATAGAGCCCTGATTTTATAGTCAGGTCAAGAAGACCTGAGTTCAGATGTGGCTTCAGACACTGATTATTCCTGTGACCCTGGGCATGTCACTTAATCCTATTTGATTCAGTGTCCTTATCAGAAAAGGTAAGGGAGAAAGAAATGGCCTCTCCAATATATTTGCCAAGAAAACCCCAAATGGGCTCACTAAAGAGTCAGATGTGACCAAACAGTAACAGATTATTCAGAGCAAAGTGGCAAAGATTGGATTAAGAACCAGCTCTTTATATGATAAAAGTTTTTTTCCCCTTTTTATAATGTAATTCATTATTTGCATTGTGACTTAACCATATGAGGTCCCAGTGCTTTTGCACTCTAGGAGCCATTCCTGATTTTTTTTCTTATACTTTTAATGGATGTTATTATTTAAGAGTTCACTGTGTTGAATACTCTTTTGGGGGATGCAGTTTGATATGAACTGTCTTCTAAAGGATTTTATAATTGGTCTTTTTAGTATAAGAACAATTGTATTTGGAGCCATAGAAGCTTCTGCAGAATTCTGTTGTCAGCCTGTGACTGCTTTGTTTTCTGTTAGAAACTCTTTACATAGATGTTCAAAGTTTTGTAACACTGAATCTAAAATCTTTAATTCATTATGACCAACATAGTTCAGTTTAGGGGACCCATTTAGAAAGTTTATTGGCAAATGGAATAAATCTATAGGAGAGTAACCAGTTTGATGAGGGGACTCAAATCTATGTCAAAGTATTACTGATCGAAAAAATTTGTGGATGTTTAGCCAAGTTGAAAGATTGTCATATAGAAAAAGGCTGAGTTGTGGATTTTTGTTTTTGTTTTTGTTTTTGTTTTCATGGGTAGAAGTCATTTTAGAAAGGCATATTTTCCCTTTATCTTGTAAGGAAAAAATAAACTTTACAAAAATGGAATGGGACTGCCTTGATGCATTAGTTTTCCATACTATTAGAAAATATTCTTATATAGATTGGGATTAGATGCCATTTTTGAAGTATTTTTTAGCTCTTTGATTTAGCATTTACGGTGTTCATTATAAATGGCAATAAGTCAAATGGTATAGGCACATTTCTGTTTCAAGTCCCTAAACATGACTTGTTCTGAATGTCAGAATTGAAGAATGGGTTTATAAATTTCCTTTTCTTTCCCCATGTATATTGCTCCAGAGTAAAGAAGTAAATTGCCCTAGGCAATAGACTTGATATTTTGGGCTGTGCTGTAGGCTGTGTAACCCAAAAGTCATCTCCTTTTTTCCTTTCTGGGAATTATACACATGCTGGGTTCTCCCTTTTCTCTGCTTTTCATTGCTCCCAGCTCATTCAGTTTCTTCAGAGCCTTTCTTTCATATTAACTTGCACATCTTATTTTCCTCTTTTCATCCTTCACAGAACTTGAGATGGAAGGATCCTTAGAGACTACTTAGAACAGTCTGTACTTAGACAATAAACCTTTGAAGAATTATCATCATAAAACAGTTATTTATTAAATCACCTACTATATGTGAGGCTAGGAGATGGGGAATACAAAGACAAAACAAAATAATCCCTGCCTTTAAAGGAATTTATATGGATGTGCCACTTGCCCAGATAGAATATAAAGAGGGACAGAGTCTATACAAAGTAAATCTCGAGATGATTTAGGGCAGGTGACTGTCAGGAAAGGCCTCTTTTAAGAGAGAGAGCTCAAGCTGAGCCTTAAAGACTTAGCTTCCAATCATGGGGGGCAGTTTATGCAAGGCATGGATGTAAGAGGAAAAGCACCCAGAGTAAGGGGGAATAATGTGTAATAAGTCTAGAAAGGCATTTGATCCCAAGAGCAGTGGGCCAAATATGAAACTTCTTTTTTTTAAATATATATATATATTTTATTTTTCCAAATACATGCAAAGATAATTTTCAATATTTGCCTTTGCAAAATCTTGTGTTCCAAATTTTTTCCTCCTCCCTACCCTCTTCCATAGACAGCAAGCAATCCAATATAGGTTAAACATGTGCATTTGTTCTGAACATATTTCCATAATCGTCATGCTGCACAAGAAAAATCATATCAAAAGGGGGAAAAAAAAGAAAAAAAAACCAAGCAAGAAAACAACAAAAAGGTGAAAATACTATGCTTTGATCCACATTCAGTTTCCATAGTTTACTCTCTGGATGCAGATGGCTCTTTCCATCACAAATCTGTTGGAATTGACTTGAATCATCTCATTGTTAAAAAGAGCCACGGCCATCAGAATTGATCATTGCATAATCTTGCTGTTGGCTATATACAGTGTTCTCTTGGTTCTCCTCACTTCACTTAGCATCAGTTATGTAAATCTCTCCAGACCTTTCTGAAGTTATCCTGCTGATCATTTCTTATAGAACAGTAATGTGCTGTAACATTCATGTACCATAACTTATTCAGCCATTCCCCAGTTGATGGGCATCCATTCAGTTTCCAGTTTCTTGCCACTACAAAAAGAGCTGCTACAAACATTTTTGCACATGTGGGATACAGGCCCGGTGGAGACACAAGCATGGAACTTCTTGGTTGTCATGGCTGCACTTCAGGAATATCATTTTGGCAGCTGTGTGAAGAGGGTAGAAATAGTTCCTCTCAGAGATGACACAGACTTAAACTAAAGTGGGGCAGGAGACAGAGGAGTGGAGAAGAGATGTGGAAGTAGGATGGCCAGGGGTTGGCAGTACATGGCAAGTGAGAAGGTGAGTGGTGAGGAACCATTCCAGGTTATAAATTTGAGTGATTATGAAATGTTGCCCTAGACAGAAATAGGGAAGCTAGGAGGTGAAAGAAGATCTGTTCTTTTTGGATATATTGAGTTTGCTTTAAGGGGAAAACTCACTAACCTTCTGAGGCTGGCTCCCTTCCATTTTTTGGGTGGTTGTAATTGTGACTTTCATTTGGGGTATCCACTTATCAAAGAGAGGCCTGTTATGATTACTTACGAGGTTCTCTTTGAGGTCTATGTCTTCTTCCATCTCTTTATTCTTCAGAGAGCTGAATACAGAGTGTGTACTCCCTAAATTTACTTGATGATCCAGCATGGTGTAGCAAAAGAACATGTGTGAAAGAGCATGTAGTTCAGTTTGGGTGGAATGTTAGTGGTGGGGGAGACAGTGTGTGAACTGTCTCAAAAGATTTTTTTAAAAAATTATTATTAAAACTTTTTATTTGCAAAACATATGTATGGATAATTCTTCAACATTGACCCTTACAAAGCTTTGTTACAAATTCCCCCCCCCACTTTCCACCTCTCCCCTAGATGGCAGAATATCCACTACATGTTAATTATGTTAAAATACTTGACAAATCAAATATATGTATATATATTTCCACACTTACCATTTTTGTGCAAGAAAAATCGTATCTACAAGAAAAAAAAATCAGAGAAAGGAAACACAATGCAAGCATACATCAATAGAGATCATGGAAATGATATGTTGTGGTCCACATTTCACATCCCTCTCTCTGGGTGTATATGACTTTCTTCACTGAACAGTTGGAAGTGGTTTGAAACATTTCATTGTTGAAGAGAGCCACATCCTTCAGAATTGATCATCATATAGTATTGTTGTTGCTGTGTATATTGATCTCCTGGTTCTGCTCATTTCACTCAGCATCAGTTCATGCAAATCTCTCCAGGCCTCTCAGAAATCGTCCTGCTGGTCGTTTCTCACAGAACAATAATATTCCATAACATTCATATACCATAATTTATTCAGCCATTCTCCAATTGATGGACATCCACTCAGTTTCCAGTTTCTAGCCACTACAAAAAGGGCTGCCACAAACATTCTTGCACAGGTGTGTCCCTTTCCCTCCTCTAAGATCTCTTTGGGATATAGGCCCAATAGAAACACTGCTGGGTCAAAGGGTATGCACAGTTTGATAACTTTTTGAGCATAGTTCCAAATTGCTCTCTAGAATGGCTGGATCCGTTCACAGTTCCACCAACAATGTATCAGTGTCCCAGTTTTCCCACATCCCCTCCAACATTTGTCATTATCTTTTCCTGTCATCTTAGCCAATCTGACAGGTGTGTAGTGGTACCTCAGAGTTGTCTTAATTTGCATTTCTCTGATCAATAGTGATTTGGAGCACCTTTTCATATGACTATAGTTTTAATTTCATCATCTGAAAATTGTCTGTTCATATCTTTTGGCTGTCTCAAAAGATTAAGCCAGATTGGGAAGGTCTTTCATTGCTAAATTTGGAGATTTGTATTTTATCCTAAAGGCAATAGGAAGCTGCTGAAGATGAGTTTAGTTTTAAATACGTTGAATTTGAAATGCCTATGGGGATAAGTTGGAGAGATGAGGACTAGATGTGTAGATTTGAGAATCCTCTTCATAGAGATTATGGAGCCATGAGAAACTGAGAAAAATGAAAAATGGCAAAACAAATAAATAAACAAATCCCCAAACGTTAAATTCCATAGGCTTGTGGTGTGAACATTGCAAGCAAGGTATTGGTAAGTTAATGTGAGGTGAGAGTGGAGATAATATAGAAGACAGTAGTTTGGTTGTGAAAAGTAGAAGAGATGATTCACCTTTATTATAAAATCAAGACTCTAAGTTACTCTTGATTGTTTTTCTCTGAAAAGATAGATGTGGGATTTCATGAGATTTTTTTTTTCTGATAGAAAAATAATGTTTATAAATATTCTCATAGAACACTTAAGCAAATTGCTAGATTGGCCAACAAGTTTGTTTATAGAAAAACAAGATGATTTTTTGACTTGGGAATGTAAGAGTTGATCTTGGAACTACAGCAATTTTAGTAAGCAAATCAAATTTTTGACTTGAGTTAAATATTTAGACACCTGTAAGGTACTGTTGTGCTTGTTTTTTTTTTTTTTTTTTTTTTTTTTTCTTTTTCTTTTTCTGAGGCAATTGGGGTTAAGTGACTTGCTCAGGGTCACACAGCTAGGGAATGTTAAGTGTCTGAGACCAGATTTGAACTCAGGTCCTCCTGACCTCAGGCTGGTGCTCTATCCACTGTGCCACCCAGCTGCCCCTTTTGTGCCACCTAGCTGCCCCTTTTGTGCCACCTAGCTGCCCCGTGCTTGTTGTTTTGATGGATAGAAATAAAAGATAAATTTTTTGCCCTCATTGAACTTATTGGGGAAGATAAGATGAATACATAATTGTATTACAAGGAAGAATATAGAGGCAGTAGAGAGTAAAGATCCAGTGACATTCATGAGAGAGACGGTTTGAGCTGGGCCATTAAAGGATGAGTTTAATTTCTTGGGCAGAAATGGAAGGAGAATGGGACATTCCAGGTGGAGGGGACCTACAGAAGTGGGCCAAATTCTAGTCTTACTTTGTTTTTTTCCCTATAGAATGATAGTGAATGATAACAAAGCCATTTGATCCTATTTTAAATAAACAGTAAAAGCTCTTTAGTTTTCATTGTACCAAGTACTAAGAACCTAAACAGTCTCTGTCTTTAAGGAGCTTATATTCAAATAGAGGAGACATTGTGTGAGAAACACACACATATACATATATACCAAACACATATCAGGTTTCCTGGGGGGAGAGAAAAGCATTTCCTCTTTGGGGAGAGGGAGGAAAAAAGAATCTTCTAGATCATCTAGCCTGACATTTCTCACATGGGCCAGCCGAACCAGAGAACTAAAATGATTTGGGTAATTTACAGCTGGCAAATGGCAGATCAGAGTCTCATCCCCAAGCATCCCAATCCTAGTCTTTTGCTTTCTTTAATTCTATCATATTACATCTTGAATAGGGGATTGTAAAGGGATTGTAAAGGGATACTGGATCTGTATAGTTTGGGTAAAGGAAATCTCACTGTTGAGATAATTGGGGAGGGGGGAATCACTTTGTAGAACAACATAAATACCACTGACAAGGATTTGGACTTGATTCAGTGTAGGTAGCTGCTGTATTGTCTTGGACAGGAGAATGACAGCTGCCCTTAGTTTGCTATGTTATATTGCTTAAACAATTTCTTTCTCTCTTCAGGCTTCAGTTTCCTTGTTGGAGCTTGGACTAGGTCTCTATGGTTCCTTTTAGCTCTAACATTTCTTAAGCCTAAAGTGAAAGCTTTGTTTAGGAAGCTAAATAGGCAATACTTTCCAACAGTGCATAGGGGAGAGCAGCAGGAGGAACACCATCACTTCAGTAATCCTAGGTAGTGACTAGACTGGTAGGCAGTTTTAGAGGCAAGAAGAATTGGAGAAGCATAAAGTGAAAATCATTAAGACTTTGTGATTTTATGTAGAGAAAAGAAAAAGGATGAGTAAATTACTTAGGAGGGCCAAAGGTTTTGATTCCCTAAGACTTGGAAATTGATAATCCCTTTGACAAAAAAAAAAACTATTATTAGAGAGTAAAATTAATTTTAATGTGTTCCCATAATTCTTGTGTTATGCAGAACATACAAAAGACATATTTGTTTTGCTCATGGCATTTACAATCACTGAACTGAATAGTAGTAATTTTCTTATTTGCTTAATTGTTAATTTATAGGGAGAGGATATAGGGTAATTTGCTTTTTTCTTTATCCTTTTTGGAATTTGCTTTGCCTTGCTTGATTTGAGTGGACTTTAAAATTGAACAGAGGGAAGTAAATCTGTCCTAGTATTTTTACTCCATGATGGTCTTTTTTTATCAGAAATGTTTATAAGTTCTCTGTTTCATTAAAGGCTGAGTTTTTCCCCCTTTGGATTATATTTAATTTTTCAGGGTAAATTGGTTATAAACTATCTCATTTGGAATACTATATTTCCAAGATAGTTTGTAACCAATAATTTACTCTGAAATAAAGTGCTTAATAAATGCTTATTGATTGGTTGATCCTGACAAATTTCTTCCTACTAGAATTGGTGCTTTTTAGAGACTTTCTGTAGTTTTTTTTCTTTGATATGGGAATTCATGTGATTACTACAGTATATTTCTGAAGGTGCCTAATAAATGCTTGTTGAGTAACTTAATTTTTTGACTGAGACATTTCTGGTCAGTCAACAAGGATTTATTAAGCACCTACTTTGTAGGAAGCACTGGGTTAAGCTCAAAGAATACAAAGAAAGGCAAAAACCAGTCTCTGTTCTCAAGGAGCCCAGAGTAGAAGGGGATAGATAGTATGCAGACAGCTAGGATAGGCCAGATCAATGCGGGATAGAAGGACAGCCAGTGAAAATCTCTGGCTGAGGAGATAACCTCTGTGTGGCAGGGGGCTAGTGCGCCTAGATTTTGGAGGATGGCAGGAGGAGACAGGTAGGAAAAGGTAGAGAGGGAGGAGGGGGCCATCTTGTAAAGGACTTTAGAAGACAAGCAGGTTTTTATATGTGATCTTGGAAGTAATAGGGAGCCACTGAAGTTTTTTGAGTAGGGAGGTGATTAAGGAAGATCAGTTTGATAGCTGGATGGACTGGAGTGTGAGGAGACTTGAGGGAAGGGGATCAATGAAAAGGTTATACATAATACAGTATGCAATGATCCAGACCTGAACTGAGGCTGTGGTAGTCGGAGGAGAGAGGGGAGTTTATGCCCGATGGTTTAAGAAAGTCATCTCTGTAATACTGATTGGATATGACGAGTCAGAGGCTTGGGACCTTTTTTTTTTTTTTTTTTTTTTTTTTTTTTTTTTTAAGGGATGTGATCCATAGATTCTTTCTTCACTTAGTTCTTAGAGATTAAGGCATTTTTTATTTATAATTTCTTGAAATGCAGTGTCTAGGCTTTAAAAAAAATAACATGGTTTTCAGAAAAGTCAGTGATTTCTTTGACCTGTTTTCCATATCACACCTTTTGGATGGGGTGGTTGGCCCTATTTCATTTCATCCTGCATCCCTTGGGCTCCCACACTACCTCTTGAGATTGGATCTTGGAGTTTCAGAGTTCTGAAGGCTCTCTCTAGTACCTCAAGACAGAGGAGTCAGGGTTTTGGAACCTCAGTGCTGCTGCAGCAGTACTCCCTACTGTGGCTACTTCCCCTCTCTAGAGCGTCTGGGGTCCCCATTCTGGGATCAGCAGGGTCAGGGGCTTTGCTGCTTCTAGGCACAGAGACCCTTAGTCAGTCTGCAGATCTCTCACCAGCTGCTGGTCTCATTGGGAAGCTGACCTTGTTTGCTTGGTCTGGTATCCTCCTTTCCTATTGCTTAACGGTTTCTGTCGGATACTCTGCAGTTTGGGGATAGGAGTCACTGTAGTTGGATATTTTAAAAAAATGATTTAGTGATTTATTTTTATTATTATTTTATTTATTTTAATTTTTAATAATTTTTTATTTTGTAAATAATGATTTCATTATTTTGCCTGGTGCAGATTTCAGGTTTTAGCTGGAATAGATATGTAGGAGCTAAGTGGGCTGCTTTAGTTCATGAAGACCATTTGACCAGAAGTTGAGACTACTGACTATAATTTTTACTACCTGGGTTTAAAAAACAAATGGGGAGATGGGGCCAAAATTTATTCTTAATTTTATTACGTTTCTTATAGTTATATATTTATTCAAAATTCATGTGTTTAGCAAATATTTGTTAATCTACTGTTTTCAAGGCTTACATAAATGGCTGTTTGTGACTTTTAATAAAAATAGGTTAGGGAAACAGCAAATTCAGATTTTTATGTACTTAATATTTGTATCATTTTTTCAGTTGGCGAAGAGGTAGACAGGTAAAATATTTGAGTAGGCATTGAATCATAGAACTTTAGAGTTGAAAAAGAATGTAGAGATTATTTACTTTTTATTTTTGAGGTCTTATTTGCAAGGCTTAGTTAGTTTATTTTTCTTTTTTCTTTAAGAACTTTAAAAAAATTCTGACGGAAACACCAGATAAAATTAACATTTTGATGTCCATAGAGTCAAAAATAGAGGATTCTGTATGAAAGTATGATTCTTTTTTGTTCAATTTGTTTTTCTAAGATGTAAAATAAATTCAGCGTAACTATCAGAGTTGTTATGGTTTAATGTGATTTCATTTTGGCTTTTTCTTCTTTCCTTTGTATTTAAAAAAAGTGCTTCAATGACACTGATAAGTTTACTTGAAAATTGGTCATCTGATTTTTAAACACTGGAAAAATACTGATTTCATTTTAAAATATTTTTAGGAAGCAGTTGGGACTTAGATATTAGGATCGAATCTAGCAATCTCCCTTATGTGGAACCTAGTTGATAACTAGGGAGTCTGCTAAGAAAGGTCTCTTAGCAGTCAAATAAATTTTCAAATAGAACCTAAAGTTTATTCATTTTACACAAATGAACTACTTATTTAAGCCATATTTTTCTTTATAAGTAATTCTTAAAAAAACAAAACAAAACAAAACCCAACAAAAACCCTTGGTTATCTAATTTCTGGTCTGGTAGCATTTCTGAAGTGATAAATAAAATCTTGCCAGAAAGGCAATGTTTTTTAAAAAATATGTATTTTTTCCAATTACATGTAAAAATTTTAAACATTCATTTTTCATTCAGTTCCAAATTTTCTCCATCTCTTCCTCACCTCTCTCTTCCCTGAGATGGTAAGCAATTTTATATGGGTTGCTTATGTACAATTATGTAAAACACATTTCCATATTAGTCATGTTGTGAAAGAAGAAACAGAACAAAAAAAAAGCATGAAAAAAATAAAAAGAAAAGTAGTATCCTTTGATCTGTATTCAGACTCCATTAGTTTTTTCTCTGGAGGTAGATAGCATTTTTCATGAGCCCTTTACAATTATTTTGACTCATCATTAACTAAGAATAGTTAAGTCATTTGCAGTTGATCTTTGTAGAATATTGTAGTTATAGGAGAAGTGTTCTTTTGGTCCTGCTCACTTCTCTTTGTATTTGGCTCATGAAAAGCTTTCTAGTTTTTTTCTGAAATCAGCCTGCTTGCCATTTCTTATAACATAGTATATACTACAACTTGTTCACCCATTCTCCAGTTGATGGGCATCCCCTCCATTTCCACTTTGCCACCACAAAAAACTATTATAATTATTTTGGTACAAAGAGTTTTTTTTTTTTTTTTGAACTTCTCTCCCCTTTAAAAAATCTTTGGGATATAGACCTAGTAGTGGTATTGCTAGATTAAAGGATGCACATTTTGATTGTCCTTTAGGCACAGTTCCAAATTGCTCTCCAGGATGATTGACTCAATTTACAACTTCACTAATGATGCATTTGTGTCCCAGTCTTCCCACATCTTCTCCAACCTTTATCATTTTAAAAGGCAGCAGTTATTTTTTTTTGGGGGGGGAAGGGTTAACAGGCTAGATTTATTTCTTTTTTTTTTTCCTTTTTTTAATTAAAGCTTTTTATTTGCAAAACATATGCATGGGTAATTTTTCAACATTGATCCTTGCAAAGCCTTCTGTTCCAAATTTTTCTCTCCTTCCCCCCACCGCCTCCCCTAGATGGAAGGCAGTCTATACATGTTAATTATGTTAAAATATATGACAAATCGAATATATGAATACATATTTATACAGTTATCTTGCTGTACAAGAAAAATCGAATCTATAAGGGAAAAAAAACCTGAGAAGGAAAACAAAATGCAACAAACATCAACTGAAAGTATGAAAATGTTATGTTGTCCACATTCAGTTCCCACAGGCCTCTCCCTGGGTGTATATGGCTTTCTTCATCATTAAACAGTTGGAACTGGTTTGAAACATTTCATTGTTGAAGAAAACCACGTCCATCAGAATTGATCATCATATAGTCTTGTTGTTGCCATGAATAATGATCTCCTGGTTCTGCTCATTTCACTCAGCATCAGTTCATGCAAGTCTCTCCAGGCCTCTCTGAAATCATCCTGCTGGTCGTTTCTTACAAAACAATAATATTCCATAACATTCATATACCATAATTTATCCAGCCATTCTCCCATTGATGGGCATCCATTCAGTTTCCAGTTTCTACCCACTACAAAAAGGGCTGTCACAAACATTCTTGCACATGTGGGGCCCTTTCCTTCCTTTAAGATCTCTTTGGGATATAAGCCCAATAGAAACACTGCTGGGTCAAAGGGTATGCACAGATTAATTACTTTTTGAGCAAATAAATGGTCATTTTGTAAACAAATTAGAGGGAGAGACAGAGAGTTATCTTTTGCAACTATGGATAGAGGGATAATTCTTGTCTAAATGTAAGGGGTGGCTGAAGCTAATGAGTAGCAAGAGAACCATGGCAAAGCAGGATTAAGAAAACAGAAAAGACCTTTGTCCTTGGAAAGAGCAGTTTCAGTGGAGTGGTGTGGCAGAATCCAGATTACAAGGGATTGGGGAATGAGTAGGAGATGAGAAAGTGGAAGGAATGAGTATATTCAGCTCTTTCTATTTGGCTGTGAAGGAAAAGATAGAGGTTGATGGGATGATAGGTTCAAGTGAAGACTTTTTAAGTTTGAGGGAGAACTGATCATGCTTATAAGTAGCCTGTAGAGAAGGCAAGGAATAAGAAAATGGTGACTATCTAAGGTGAGAAATGATTGAAATGGAGTTCCCTGGAGGAGAGTGGATCAAGGGCACAGTTGGGAGTGGATGGTAGTGACAAGAAGATAGAATACCCCTTTATCTAAATAGAAGAGAGGAATTGGATTATAGTGCTGAAGTTGATTTAAGGGTGGAATTGGGAGAGAGGGAGCCTGGGATGGACAGCCTGATTTTTTTTTCCAGGGAAGTGTTAGGTGAGGCCTTCTGCTAAAAGGAGGAGGAAGAGGCTGTTATAGATGATGTGAAGACAATAGCTGCTCTGGGAGTCCAGTAGAATCAAGAAGTGAAGAAAAAAAGATAATTTTGCCACCTTGAGAATCCATTTGAGATAAGACAATATGAATTAGTGCTGACTTCTCTCTACTGGCTGCTTTCCAACCATCTACAAACATGCCAATGTTTCCTCCAGCCTCAAAACCCTTTGCTTGTTCAGTCTGTCCCCACTAGTTGTCTTCCCAGATTTCTCTCCTTTCTGTGACAAAATTCCTTAGAAAGGTTGGCTTTTTCTCTATCCTTGTCTTACTTGACTTTGTGGTTGCCTTGGACACTGTGGGTAACCTTCTTATCCCTATTGTCCTTCACCAGGTTGGACCCTCCTCTTTTCCTCTCACCTCTTGGATCTCCACAAGGTCTTGCTCCCTAATAAAAGAGGGTCCCCAAGGCTCTGTCCTCGGCCCTTTCCTCTCCACACATTGTGTCATCTATGCCTTCACACCACACAGAAGTCCTGCATTTAACATGTCCAACATTGAACTCCCTTCCCTGCTTTCTCCTCCCCTCTTCCTCTCTTTCCTGTTACTCTCCAGGGTACAGCCAACCCTCCTGATTTTTGTCCTTAACACTTTCCTTTCTGTCTCATTCATAATCTTGTTCTGTCCTGTTAATTTTACTAGTTTAGCCCCTCTTCTCCCCCGACCCCTACCTCCCTTTTCAGTCTGTTGACACCGCCCTCCCCTCATTGGACTCTGGGCTCCAGTCACAGTGGCGCCCTGGCTGTGTCTTGTGCAGAGTCCTGCATACCCCAGCTCTGCCTTTTCTCTGGCTGTCACCTGGTGTGGCATTCTCTTTCCTCATCTCTGTTTCCATCTCTCGGCTTCAGCCTTCCCTGACTCCTTTCTTTTTTTTTTTTTAATTTTATTTTATTTGCGTAAGATATGTGTGGGTAATTCTTCAACAATAACCCTTACATAGCTTTCCGTTACAAATTTTTCCCCCCAACTCCCCACCCCTCCCCTAGATGGCAGGATATCCACTACATGTTAATTATGTTAAAATATTGGCAAATCGAATATATGTATACATATTTGCAAACTTATCATTGGTGTGCAAGAAAAATCTTATCTACACAAACGATATATCAGATAAAGGAAACACAATGTAAGCAAACATCAATCAAGGAGTATGAGAATGTTATGTTGTGGTCCACATTTCACATCCCTCTCTCTGGGTGTATATGGCTTTCTTCAGTGAACAATTGGAAGTGGTTTGAAACACTTCATTGTTGAAGAGAGCCATGTCCATCAGAATTAATTGTCATATAGTACTGTTGTTGCCATGTATAATGATCTCCTGGTTCTGCTCATTTCACTCAGCATCAGTTCATGTAGGTCTCTCCAGGCCTCTCTGAAATCATCTTGCTGGTCATTTCTTACAGAACAATAATATTCCATAATATTCATATACCATAATTTATTCAGCCATTCTCCAATTGAAGGGCATCTATTCAATTTCCAGTTTCTAGCCACTACAAAAAGGGTTGCCACAAACATTCTTGCACATGTGGGGCCTCTTCCTTCCTTTATGACTTCTTTGGGATATAAGCCCAATAGAAATGCTGCTGGGTCAAAGAGTATGCACAGTTTGATGACTTTTTGAGCATAGCTCCAAATTGTTCTCCAGAATGGCTGTATCCGTTCACAGCTCCACCAACAATGCATCAGTGTCCCAGCCCTCCCACAACCCCTCCAACATTCATCATTAATTTTTCCTGTCATTTTAGCCAATCTGACAGGTGTGAAGTGGTACCTCAGGGTTGTCTTGATTTGCATTTCTCTGATCAACAGTGATTTGGAGCACCTTTTCATATGACTATAAATAGTTTTAATTTCATCCTCTGAAAATTGTCTGTTCATATCCTTTGACCATTTATTGATTGGAGAATGGCTTGAATTTTTATAAACATGAGACAATTCTCTATATATTTTAGAGATGAGACCTTTATCAGAACCCTTGAATGTAAAGATGATTTCCCAATTTATTACTTCCCTCCTAATCTTGTCTGCATTGATTTTGTTTGTACAAAAACTTTTTAACTTAATATAGTCAAAGTTATCTATCTGGTTTTCAATTAAGAGTTCCAGTTCTTCTTTGGACATAAATTTATTCCATCTCCATAAGTCTGAGAAGTAAACTATATTACATCCCTCTAATTTACTTATAGTATCACTCTTTATATCCAGATCATGAACCCATTTAGATCTTATCTTGGTATGTGGTGTTAGATGTGGGTCAAGCCCTAATTTCTTCCACACTAGTTTCCAGTTTTCCCAGCAGTTTTTGTCAAATAGTGAATACTTATCCCAAAAGCTGGGGTCTTTGGGTTTATCAAAAACCAAATTGCTATAGTTATTGCCTAGTTTGCCTGACTCCTTTCAAGTCTCAGCTAAAAGCCCTTTTCTATGAGAAGACTTTGCCAGACCTCTTCAATCTTAGTACCTCTCCTCTGAGGTGCCTCCCCTCAGTTTATCCTGGATATCTACTTTTATTTATATCTATCTTGTTTGTACATAGTTTGCATGATATTTCTTTGAGAACAGGGACTGTCTTTTGCCTTTCTTTGTATCTTCCCAGTACTTTACATTGTTTCTGGCATAGAACCTGCTTAATAAATGCTGATTGACTTGACTTGGCCCAGTCAGCATGACTCTGGACTTCCTCCAGTGATGTTCTGCTGTGAAACTTGTAGTAGTTGTTGTAGTATTGTTATACTATTGACTTGTGCTAGTACATTTAGAGTTTGTGTATAATTTAATTTTATAATAAATGTTTGACAGTTACATTTTAGAATAGAAACTTTTCCCAGGAGGTAAATTATCCCACAAAAATTTTATATGAAGTTAGTAAGGTGGTGTTTGTTTCTTTTAGATCTTTATATGACTAGTGCCCAAAAGTGTCTTGAGTGTTTTGCAGCAGGCTTTGGAATACCAGACTCCATAGGATTCCATTTGGAAGGGGCCAAGACAAATAGTGTTAGGACAAATACTGCTCACAAGTTTGGGCTTTTAAATTGTTTTAATTTTGCTTAGCATAAAGATTTCTTCCTTGCCCTTGGAATAGGTCATCAGTCATCTGTTATAGTTCCTCACAATGTTGCTTTCTCCCCATAGGGTTGTCATAGACTTCATCTCATAAAATATTAATGTTAAAGCATCTATAATTTATTCTAGAATATAGAGAAGAATTTTTTTTTTAACTACACAGAGCTTGCATTCTAAGAGAATAATTCTTGAGGGCCATTCAAAGCATTTTGTGATGTCAAATATAGTTTTCACTCACTTTAATCCAGAAAATATTTTATAATTCACTTCAAAAAAGACTTTTTTCTCAATTTCCAGTTGGCAAGCACACCTCTGCAGGTGGTTTCATGATGTTGGAAAACTCTTTCTTCTAGACTTAGTGACTTTTATTGAAAGTCAAAATAATTAGATAGACAGGCTAATTGGATTAGGTCTAAAAAAATTGCTTTCCTGATTATCTTGGAATCATTGTGAACTCTCTTAAAGATCTTTCTACATCTCATCTGGTTCATGGCAAATTTGTTGACTACATTTTCGGGTTAGGTCTGATTTTGAATAGAAGGTTAAATGCTACTGTGTTTTTATATGTTCACTTAGAATTTTCAAATGCTTAAAAAATTTTGGGAAAAAAAATTGAACTTGTAATTTCATAGAAAACTTCCTTGGTCAATGCAGATTGGTCTTGTTCAGAACACATTCTTAGTGAGTTACTTGGGGCACTGGAAGCTTAAGTATTTTGTCCATAATCACAGAGCCTGGGTTCTGTGTCTTCGTTTAATGTCCTTTCTCTCCTCTGGCATACTTATATCTCTTGGTTATATAAACAGCACTAAAGCACAATAATATTTAGGCAATTACATGAATCTTAATACCATAGAATTCAGTGCACAAAATGGATTTGAGATATAGAGGAAGAAGTTTAGCACAAGAAAGATTGGATCTTGTTCAAGTACATAAAAGTATTTAGTGGCAGAGATAAGCCTCTTGAATCCCAGTCAAATCATATGTGGTGGTTCAAAACTATTCCGTAGATAGTCTTAGGGAGTGGCCACAGGATTCTAAGGCTTTTCCAAGGCCACAAGGCCATATAGTCAATAAACATTTAAATGCTTATTATATGCCAGCTATCGAGGATATGTCAAAAAGAGGCACTTGAACTCAGGTCTTTGTGACCCCACAACCTACTTTCTCTCTCAGCTGCCACATTGCCTCTCTCATATGCCTAGATAATTCTGTCTATAATGTAAATATAGGTTAATATAACAACATTCTGCATGGATGACTTCTTTAAGTCTATGTTGGTTGACTCTGAAAAGAATCTTCTAAATCATTTAGTTTCCTGTTTTGGGAAAAATTCATTCTTCATCGATTTTCATGGGTGGGGAGGTTTGAACAACCAAGTCATTTGCAGAAAATGCAATTCACAGAATTAAGGTATTGTCATACCTCAAATATTAAGAGTTCTGATATCTTCATGTTTATTGAACTGTTAAATAGTTAGTTTTTGTGACATGTTTCTGAATCCATTGAGGAAAAACTTAGTTTTATTTCTGACCTTTCTTATAGTAAACTTCTTTTTTTTTTCTCCAGTGTAATGTTCAAGCTCAGAAATGCCTTATGTGGATCGTCAGAATCGAATTTGTGGTTTTCTAGACATTGAAGAAAATGAGAATAGTGGGAAGTTTCTGCGGAGGTACTTCATCTTGGATACCAGAGAAGATAGTCTGGTCTGGTACATGGATAATCCACAGGTTTGTAAAGTTTAAAAAAAAAAAAAAAAGTCTTTTAAAGCAAATTTAGCAGATAAACATTAAAACCCTCAGACTAATGTCATATCCATTTAATTCTTCTTACTGCCATATAACCATACAGTGATGCATTGTTGTGACATGATTGTGACCCTGGTTTCTGGAAAACTGTGCTAAGGGGCCTTAGGCTCTGGTGGTTCATCCCAGACTGCACACACATTTGTTCTGGGTCTTGGAGCAAACTGTATTTGTCATCTTGGGCCTGGCTTGGGGAAGTTCAGAGAATTTCATGAGTGTGGCTCATGAGTCATGAAATTTTTGGATATAGAAATTCATGAAAGATATACCTATAAAGTTATTAAAAGGGTTATGATCTGTAACAGTGCATGGGATACTTTTTCTGCTGAAATAATAGATCTCTGGAGTATTAATGTCTTGCCAGATACCATAGCTATAACAAATAATAGCTAACTTTTATGTGGCACCTTAAGGTTTGTAAAGTACTTTAACATATATTATTTCATTTGATTTTCACAAAACCTCTGTGAGATAAATGCTCTTACTACCTTAATGTTAAAGGTGAGGAAAATGAACTTTGGATTTGTCATAGCTAGTAAGTGTGTGAGGTAGGATTCCAATTCACATCTTCCTAATCCTGTTAGCAGGTGCTCGGTGCACCTTGCTCTACTGAGTTTTTTGCTTTCATTGGTCGTCTTTGCATCAGTATTTTGTTTCTGAATCAGGATGATTAAATGTAAGGATAATTATTTAAGATTTTTTTTGTCTTTTAGATCTCTTTTTCAAGCATGGTCTAAAATTTACAGTGGCCTTAAAAATTTGTTGTGATCTATTCATAAGTCAATTACTTACATCATAATATTTATGTGCTTGCTTTTTTATGTTCTCTCAAGATTTATATCTTTATTATAAGTTCCCTTAATATTCAAAATATTTCTATTTATGCCTTTTACTTTTTTTTTAAACATTCATTTCTGATTATATTCCTTTTGACAAAGACGTAAAAAGTAAAGGGTGTGTCTGTGTGTATGTGTAAATTTAGCAAGAAAAAAAATCAGCCCATTAATCCTCTCCAACAGTATATGTAATATTCCATACCTCTTACTCCCACTTCTCCAATAAAGGAAGAAAGAAGGTATATTTTTTCAACTCTTCAGGCCCAAACTTGGAGCACATAGCATCATTGAAGCTTAAATTTTACTAACATTCAAATCATTCAGGTAAATTTTGTAATATTAATTTGCAAGTTAAACACTTCCAATCATAGACTTTTAGATTTGGAAGAGATACTACTTCAACTTCCTCACTTCAGGGATATGAAAATTTACAGCTGTGTTGTATGTCACCTTTCCAGATAGTGATAGACTAGTAAAGTGATACAACTCAGTCTATTTGTACTTCTGATTTTCTTCTAGTATTATTCCTTCAGAAAAGATGTCAATAAATAAACACACTAAGGGAGATCTTTTCATAGATTCCTAAAGATTGTCTGAAATATAAACCCAATATGGTAGTCCTTTAAATATCTTCCCTGACAGTCATCTGGCCTCTGTTTGGACTCTTCCAGCAATAAGAAGTTTAATTGCCTCAGGAGTCAGCAAGCTCCAGTTTACGGATGACTTTGATTGTTAGCAATCTACTCTTCCGTAGCTTCCTACTGTCATTCTTTGTTTTGTTCTGAGGCACTACAAAGGGTAAGGATAGTCCTTTTCAGTGTATGACCTTTCAAATATTTGAAAACTAGGGCTTTTCTTTTTTGGACTAAATAAACCCAATTACTTCAGTTTCTTACAGCATGATTGCCAAGCCTTCCTGGCTCTGATACTTTTTTTGTTTCCAATGCCCCCCTTAACATTTAGTGTCTAGAACTTAATGTAATATGCCATATGGCTTTGGATTGATATGGAAGTACAGTCAGTCAGCTGTAGTTTCCTTATTATGAACTCTTTATTTCTGTACAGTCTATATAGCCTGTTATTTGCAAGCAGTTATATTATTTTTTGGCTCCTATTGCAGTTAGCTAAAATCTTTATCTTTTTATGTGAACTACTCCTAAGTCAGTCACTCCTAATCATGTTTGTGTTCTTGACTTCTTGAATCCAAATATATAAATTTGTGTTAAATTTTGTTCCAGTTTATAGGTCTACCCTTTCATTAGTTCAATTCATACACTTTAGTTAATATTTTAAAAATACTTATCATGTGCAAAGTTGGGGATATGAAAAAAACACAATAGTTCCTGCTTTCAGTAAGTTTACCCTCTTCAGTATTTTATTATTTGAGGGTTTAGTAAATATACCTTCTGTCTTCATCCAAGTCATTGATAAAAATATTGAAAAGGACAAGTCTAACCCTATTAATATAACACTAGAGAATTTCCTTTTGGGTTGAAATTGATATAATAATTGACATTCTTTGGACATAGCTGTTCAGTTGGCTAAGAGCTATATTTCTGTCTAAGCAACATTTTTGCTTCTTGTCCATGTATCATGAGAAGCTTTGTTAGGTATCTTGTTGAAAACAGTTATATACTGCTAATGGTGTTCTTTTAATGTGTCAGTATAAATTAATTTAGCATAGTTTTTCTTAAGAAATTCATAATGAACATTGCTTTCATTTATTTAATAATCCATTCCAGAATTTTGCTAAGTTTTATGACTTCATCA
Organism: Myrmecobius fasciatus; assembly: GCA_023553655.1. Taxonomy (NCBI): domain Eukaryota; kingdom Metazoa; phylum Chordata; class Mammalia; order Dasyuromorphia; family Myrmecobiidae; genus Myrmecobius; species Myrmecobius fasciatus. The sequence continues at coordinate 136,836 of JAJPUD010001778.1, read as the reverse complement.
GCATTTAGTGACATTTAGAAGGATTTATATTTTTAGCTAAATGTGAAAATGAAGGGATTTAAAAAAACTATAATTTTGATGAAATGTAGTAGGAACTTATATATATGGCTTATTTTGGTATTCTAGCTCATTCTTTTTTTTTCTGTTGTCAATTTTAAACATAAATCTGTGCATTTGAACTTAACAGTAACTATAGTGGTCCTAAAAACTGGGTTTTTTTGTGCATTTCCTTCATCTTCCAGCAGATAACATTTCCTCTAAACAATTTTACTATTTAATCTATGATCCTTCATGGCATTCTGTGTTTTTTCATTTCTTTCTCACAACCAAAAGCTTCAGTATGTTAGAAGATAACATACTGAAAGGTTTAAAAGCTAAACATTTTGGTATTAAAAAATAATCAAACATTTGGAAAGATCATTTTGCTTGTGGTTTGATCTCAGACATTTTAATATTTTAATTAGTATTCCAGGAACGAAAGGCAGAGAATGGGTAGGGGAGAGGAACAAGATAAAAATTTTTAACCTTCAGACTTAAATAAATCACGTATTTAAAGGAAATAAAATAAAAATGATAATTCAGTTTATATTTGAAAGAGTTCATTTTAAAAGTAGCTCATTTAAATGTTACTGTAAGAATGAAAACTGAGATAAAAATAGACAAGATAAGAAATAAAAACAAATAGTCTCACTGATGAATAAATATACTTTTGAGAAATAACAGTTGACATTCTGTACATTTTACAGAGCTCTTTATAGTTTTTTCCATTTGATCCTTAAATATTACTATCCTTGTTTTACAAATGAAGAAAGTGAGATTTTGAGAGAATATAATGCAATGGTTAGAACACTGGATTCAGAGCCAGAGAATTTGTCCAGACTCTGGCTTTGTTACTCCATTTGTGACTTTTGGGAAGCTACTGTGTGTGTGTGTGTGTGTGTGTGTGTGTGTGTGTGTGTGTGTGTGTGTAGGGGGTGGATTAGATTATCTTTAAGGTTTCTTTCTAATTAAAATAGTTATGATTTTAAGGCAAATGACATAGCTAAAGTGTATAATACTATAGGACTCCCCTTAGTTTACAACTATTTCTGCTGTGCTGAGCATCTTAGACATCTATAATTGTAGCAACTCAAAATTTCCAAGAAATCTAATTCATTAATTTCTGTATTGACAGCTATCAGAAGGTTCTTTAGATGTTGATCCCACTTGTCTAATCCTCAGCTCTGGATGATTCACGTTTGCCATTTTGTGTGCTTACATGTTGAAAAAAAGTTACAAAGTTGTGGCAAGAGAAAGCCACAAAGCTGTGTCAGATTTGTGTATGTTGACTACAAATTCATGTTTTCTAATTTGTGTTCACTGGCCATCTAATCCTGTCCATGCTGTTCTCCAAACTTTACTTGAAAATCTCCACAGAAAAGGATCCCACTATCTCTTAAGGAAACTTGTAGCTCTAAATTTTGGCAGTTTTTCTTTACATCAAAATGAAATTTTCTTCCTTTAAAATATCATCCATATAATTCTGTTTTTTGAAACCAGATAAAGCAAATCAAATTCTTATATGTGACAGCCCTTTAAATAGTTGAACAGCTTTAACCAAACTTCTTGTGGTTTGGACTCAAGGTTCTTCATTATTTTGATTGCCCTCCTGGATTCTCTCCAGTTTACCACTGTTCTTCCTGCAGTGTGACACTTGGAACTGAATATAAGACTCCATCTGTAGTCTGGCAGTCCAGCTGTAGGCTTAGCTCCTCCAGTGTGTCTTTAATATAGCTTTAAGATGGCTTTAACTTTCTAGATTAAATATCATACTTAGGGGTTTCATCAAGCTTGTGATTGATTACAACTTCCAGATCTTGGTCATACTTCTGTCTGGTCATAAATAAGGTTAGTCTGGCATGATTTGCCTTTGATGATGCCAAACACCATAAAGTGATTGTTTATATTCACCAATTCTTTTAAAGGTGTTCATTAACTATCTGGTTAATAATCAGTTATTGGACAATTCTACTCACCCTTCCACTAGTTATTTCAGTGGCCAGGAATGGAATTCTTTGGCCAGGTGATTTGAATTCTTCAAGGACTGCTAGATGCTTTCTTAATATCACTTTATTTGGA
>JAJPUD010001778.1:90463-134708 GCA_023553655.1 Myrmecobius fasciatus | reverse complement strand
ATTCTTCAAGGACTGCTAGATGCTTTCTTAATATCACTTTATTTGGAGGAGGCAGAGCCAGATGGTAAAGGCAGGGAATTGTCCAAGCTTTCCCCCAAACTCTTCCAAAGACTCTAAACAAATTTTAGAGCATTAGAACCCACAAAAAGATGGAGTGGAACAAGTTTCCTGTCAAATAAAGATTTTTTGCACCAATATGGTCTGGAGCACAATCATGGTGCAGGCCACAGACGACACCAAGGACAACTTGGAAGGAAGTCAGGAAAGGCTAGTTGCACTAGTGGGTGAGGGGAGCCCCAGCAAACCATGAGTTGCACCTTGGGAGCCACTGAATTAGCAGTGGTGGCAGTGGCAGTAGCTTTCGGAAGTCTTATCTCACAGAGGGGAGTGGTCACTCATAGCCCAGAGCATAGGACAGGAGAGTAGCAAACACAACTTCTTGGATCATACTATCTTGGAAGAACTGAAAATTTACAAGTTCCCAAAAGGATCTCTGAAAAACATCTGCACAAAACCCCCAAAGTTTGGGTAGTACTCCACTCTGGAAACAAAGTCTTGCTTAACAAAGAATTTCTTAAGAACCAAGTTATAGGCTGGGAAAATAAGCAGGAAAAGATTTTGACCATAGAAAGTTACTATGGTGACAAGGAAGACCAAAACACACTCTCAAAAGAAGATAACAAAGTCAAAAGTCATTGCAACATCCAAAGCTTCCAAGGGGGGGAAAAAAAAAGAATTGGTTTCAGACCATAAAAAGGCTCAAAAGGGATTTTGAAAATCAAGTAAGAGGAAAGGGAAAAATTGGGAAGAGAAATAAGAGTGATGCAAAAGGAAATACAGAAAGCTAATGAGGAGAAGAATGCCTTAAAAAGCAAAATTAAGCAAATGAGAAAGGAGGTATAAAAACTCACTGAGGAAAATACTTTTTTAAAAATTAGATTTGAGCAAATGGAAGCTAATGATTTTATGAGAAATCAAGATATAATAAAACAAAACCAAAAGAATAAAAAAAACCCAAAATATCTTATTGGAAAAACAGCTGATGTGGAAAATAGATCCAGGAGAGATTGTTTGTTTGTTTTTTTATTTTTAAGTTTTTAATGGTAGCTTTTTTTTTTCAAAATACATGCAAAGATAGTTTTCAACATTTGTCCTTGCAAAACCTAGTGTTCAAATTTTTCTCTTTCTCTTTCCTTAACTTCTTTCCCCTAGATAGCAAGTAATCCAGAAGAGATAATTTAGAAAATTAATGGTATACCTGAAAGCTATGCCTACCTCCAGTCCCAAGTTTCCTCTCTATAAAATGAGGGAGTTGAACTAAATTACTTCTAAAGTCTCCTTTAGCAATTTTACACACATAGGTTTGTGGATTTATGAATTGGGCATCTCGGCTTTCACTTATTGACAGTTGCTATCATATTTTCCCCAATACAGCTTAAAAAACAAAAACAAAAACAAAACCAACTTTTCTTCATTGACCATACTTCCTTCACTAACCTCAGACACTTTCTTCTTAAACATTCATTCATTTCCCAGTTCTGTTTGTCTCTCCTGAATTCCTTATTTTTGGCCATGTGGAAATAAACCCTCAGTTTGAAATCCTTAAGCTCTGCAGCCTCGTGCCTGAGGCTTTGTTTTCTTTCTTTCTTTTTTTTTTCTTTTCTTTTTTTATTAAAAGTTTTATATTTACAAAACATATGAGTGATTTTTCTACATTGACCTTTGCAAAAACTTTTTTTTTTGTTCCATGCTTTTCCCCTCCTTCCCCTCACCCCCTCACCCCTAGATGACAGGTAATCTAATACATGCCAAATATGATAAATTATATGACAAATCCAATATATGTATACATATCTATACAGTTATCTTACTGCACAAGAAACATCAGATCTAGAAAGAGAAGAAGAAAAAAACAACCTAAGAAGGAAAACAAAATGCATGGAAATATTCACAGAAAGCGTTAAAATGCTGTGTTGTGGTTCACACTCAGTTCCCACAGGCCTCTCTCTGGATGTATATGACTATCTTCATCGCTGAACAATAGGAACTGGTTTGAATCACATCATTGTTGAAGAGAACCATGTCCATCAGAATTGATCATCGTATAGTCTTGTTGCTGTGTATAATGTTCTCCTGGTTCTGCTGATTTCACTCAGCATCAGTTCATGCAAGTCTCTCCAGGCTGAGGCCTTGTTTTCTTGGGCAATACTTCCTAGATTCCTCCTGGAACTTTCCCTCACATTCACATGGATTGTCAGTGCTTGTAGGATTTCCACTGATATCATAATATCTGTTGATAACCATTTTGACAGTTCTTGGGAGGTTCTCTCCTTGGTATTGGATGTTTTTTGCAAGAAGATAACAGATCTCTATCATTGCTATTAGGTCAACAGATAAATTTCCTCAGCACTCTTCCTTGAGTTGCTTCCTCCCCTGACCCTTCCTAGATAATCTCTTACCTGATAAAATCTGGTGTCTATTTTTCCCATTCTTAAGAGAGCAAACAGCTACTTCATCTTCAGGGCATCTTGGTTAATTTTTGGGAAAAGCCTCAGATTTTTATTTTAGCTTTTGAGTTCTAAGATCTTAATACCATTTCTCCTCTGTGTGATACTTTCTTAGCCATAACCATCTTGACAGATCACAATTTTACTTCTGCCTTTTAAGATTTTTTTTTCTTATTGGTTTTTCTTCCTCCCCTCCCCCATTTTAAATTAAATTTAATATAATATAATAATAAAATAATATAATGAAAATAGTATAATTTAATATAATCAGAATTATCCATTTTGCATTTTACAATTTGAACTAATTTTTGAATTGACCCTGGATAATTAATTCACTTCTGTAAACTTTTTTTTTCCTTTCTGCAAAATTAGTGGGGTGAACTAGATCCTAGCTCCTAGCCTGCAGTTTGTGACCCCATATGAGGTCATAAAACTGAATATGGAAGTTGTGAAATTAAGATTTAATATCAGTAAATGCTTGTTTGTATACCTATCTTATATAACTTAATACCTGAAGTCACATGAAAATTTCTCAGAAGAAAAAAGATCTTAACTGGAAAAAAGTTTTGAAAGACCTGAACTAGATAGTTTTTAAAGTTCTTTTCAGCCCTGAATCTGTGATTATGTTTTCTCTCCCCTCACTTTTTCCATCCCTATGTTTTCAAGTGTCTGCTGGATGTCACCATGCAGATGTTGCAATTGTCACTCAAAAGCAACATATCTCATTCCAGATTTCACCTCATACAAGGTCCCATCCTGTTAATGGTATCACCATTTTTCTTTTCACCTTTGAAGTCAAATCGTTATTTTCTTAACTAGTATTCCTGCTGTTGACTTCTTTCTCTGATTTATCCTGCTCTCTTTTGCCAGATTATTATTATTTTTTTTTCTGTATCACGGATCAATCACATTACTCCTTGGAACTCTTTCACTGAATCCTCATGGTCTGTGGAATAAGGGCTGGAACAACAACTTACCTTTTCAGACTTGTTGTTCTCTACTTTTCCTTCATTGATCCTTCTGTTACTGCCATACTGAGAAATTATTAAAATATTTCCCAAGATGTTATTCCTGTCCCTCTAAGTCTGCTTCAAATGCCACCTGATTAATGAACCTCTAGTTCAAATGTCACGTTGTTACTATCCCTCAGAAGCAATTCTTTTTTGTAACAGATAGCACTTTATACCATCATTTTAGCCCTTAATATGTTCAGTTTTGTATTGTTTTATCTCCCATACTAGAGAGTAAGCACTATGGGATCAGGAAACATTTTTTAAATTCATATTTAATAATGTCAGATTGAGATTTATAAAATTTAATTCTGATCATGTAATTAATTCCCTTCCCTTCCCATGTTTATTGATTCATGATTATCAAGGTGTTGTGTTTTTTTTTTCCCCTACCTTGAACATAATAGGCTTTTAGTAAACATTTATAGAATGAATAGAAACAAATGCAGTATAGTAGGGCTTTTGATCTTTAATGTCAAGCTCAATCAGTTTTCAAATTAGAAAACTTAACAAGTCAGAGTTGGTGGTGGAATGAAATTAAAGCAATAATTAGACATTTGAGCCAGAGTTAATTAGAAGCTCATAGAAGAAACTATTAAAAGTATTAAAAAGTTACATAAAGTCCTGCTTATCAAGAGAAATTTATGGTCATGTGGAAATTTAAGGTTTGAAATTTGAGATCATTAAGGGAAAAAGAGTAGAAACAAGTCAGGTATGAAGAGGTCAGTCAGTTACAGCCTTTCTTTCTTCACTTTCTTGCTTTGGACAAACTAGAAATCTCTATAGTTCAGCCAGGTGAGACTTGTGATTATTTTTCAAATTCAAAACCTTTTGATTTTCCACCTTCAGGCAGCCATCATTCATGTTTATTCCTGTGCTTAGAATGCCCTTCCTTACTCAGATGCAATATTCATTATGAATCCTTTCCATATTCTCATCCCTCTTCAAGAATATGAGTTTTGTTTTGTTTTTTTTTTTTTTTCTTAGCATCCATAGGCCTTTTAAAGCTCTCTTTTGGCATGTTATATTGATTTATATGATTATTTTGATATTTTTCTTATTTCCCTGATTAAATGTAAATTCATTAGGTGATTACACATTGTTGAATTCTCTATTACATCTAATACATGTAGGTTTTTTTTTAAGTGGAGTTGAAGTGAATTAAACCTTTATTTTGTCTTTATAGCATGAATTCATTGACTAAAACTTAGCTTATTATCATTGATCAGTTTTTTTTTATTAAAGCTTTTTATTTGTATAACATATGTATGGGTAGTTCCCCAGCATTGATCTTTACAAAGCTTCCCATTACAACTTTTACTCCCAGTCCCCTCCCTTCCCCTAGATGGCAGGAAGTCCACTACATGTTAATAATGTTGAAATACTTGACAAGTTGTGCAAAAAAAATCCTATCTACAAGAAAAAAAAAAAAAGAAAATCAGAGAAAAGCAATGCAATGCAAGCAAACCTCAATAGAGAGCATGAGAATGTTATGTTGTGGTCCATATTTCATATCCCTCTCTCTGGGTATATATGGTTTTCTTCAGGGAACAATTGGAAATGGTTTGAGACAATTCTTTGTTGCAGAGAGCCATGTCCATCAGAATTGATCATCATGTAATATTGTTGTTGCTGTGTATAATGATCTCCTGGTTCTGCTCGTTTCACTCAGCACATTAATCAGTTTTTTAAAATAATACTACAATACTCAAAAAAAAACCAAAATAGATTTCCAAAACCTAAATTTACATTTGCTCTAACAAAACAATATTAAGACTTGCCATTTTTTGACTTGCATGAACTGATGATGCTGAGTGAAACGAGCAGAACCAGGAGATCATCATACACAGCAACAACAGTATTACATGATGATCAATTCTGATGGACATGGCTCTCTGCAACAAAGAATTGTCTCAAACTAGTTCCAATTGTTCACTGAAGAAAACCATATACACCCAGAGAGAGGGATATGAAATATGGACCACAACATAACATTTTCATGCTCTCTATTGATATTTGCTTGCATTGTGTTGCCTTTCTCTGATTTTCTTTTTTTTTTCTTGTAGATAGGATTTTTCTTGCATAACTTGTCAAGTATTTTAACATTATTAACATGTAGTGGATTTCCTGCTATCTAGGGGAGGGGAGGGGACTGGGGGTAAAATTTGTAATGGAAAGCTTTGTAAAGATCAATGCTGGGGAACTACCCATACATGTTATACAAATAAAAAGCTTTAATTAAAAAAAAGACTTGCCATTTTTTATCAGCAACATTTTGACTTGTATGTTTATGACTTGTAACTATACAACTTGATAATTGGTCCTGTAGAAGAAATATTTCAGCTGAGTTATTTAAGAAAGGACCAATTTGAAAGTTAAAACATCTTTATCAATAATGCCCTTTTCATTGGAATTGTGATGGTCTTTAGGGTGTGATATGAAAACATTTGGAGTGCTATCTATTGTATCTAGAAGTGTTCAATCTTAACTTCCTTATTAATTTTAAGGGTGCAAATGTGGAAGAGTAGCATGCAAAATTTAATATCTATTACATTTTATTCTAATCATAATTCTTTTTGTCCTCTAGAATCTTCCTTCTGGATCCCTGCCTGTTGGAGCTATTAAACTCACCTACATTTCAAAGGTATTTGTTTTTATACATATCTAGGTCAATAAATAGAAGGAGCCACTTTGTTTTTAACGATTTTGACAGTAATAATAAAGTTCTAAGACCAAGAGGATTCAGATCCTACTGAAAGCAGACTGATTATAGTTGGGAGGTGCTTAATATTGATACAATTAGAAATTTATGGGGCAAAATGAAATTATTTTTAAGTTGGGTGGGACAGACATAAAAATTGTCATTTCTGTGAATTTCATAGAGAAACATTAAGGAGAAAGAACTTAGTCATTTCCTTTTGTCATATTTTTAAGTAAAGGTTTCTTTGAGGCTTGTTTTATTTATGGTTATCAATTTTAAAATTATTCCTATTATTAGGTGACTGAGCTTTTGAAATTAAGCTTATATATTTTACTTTGGTAAAAATGCAAACCCTTTTTAGATTATAAAAGACAGTTTTAGCCTACTTTATTACTCCTTTACATTTTTCCTTTTCTGCTTGTTCATTTTCATTTTTACATTACCATTCTAATTTTTTAAAACTTGATTTGTTATTGCCAAGGTGAAAGCAATCCTGTTTATTTCCTATATTTGAAGAACTGAGATTAAGAATTCAAGGTTCCCTAATCTTAATATATTTTTAAATGAGTTTTTAAATGAGAGAGTAGTTATATATGTGCATATATACATATATGTGTACACACACACACACACACACCCTTAATAGAGAGTTACTTCAAGAACTGAAGATTAGAGAGAAAAATAGAATGAAAAGGAGAAAACAAACTAGCAGTTTAACACATTGCAACAGAGATATACATAATCTCTGGTCCTTTGAAATTCACCAGGTAGCTTTTTAAATTTACTATCAACTTAAATATCAACAGATTTGAACATTTGAATATACAAAGAGTAAAAGAGGACTGAATATGAAATTTTGAATTTTTAAGTACTGTTTTTTAAGTATATGTTCAATTTAATGTAGTTACAAAATGATTGTCTTTGTCTTCTTCCAAACTTCCTTCTATTCAGTTGTTTTTAAAAATGTTTGATTGATATTTTGTTTTTCTTCCATCACTATCTACCCATCCATTGTCCGTAAGTCTATCCCTTTTTCAATTCCTTGCAACAAATAAATTTAGTAAAACAAACCAATTGTATACACATTGCCTGTATTTATAGTATAGGTCTCATTCTATACCATTAGCCCATTACATCTCTGCCAAGAGGTAAGCTTCAACATCAGTCTCCTAGGGTTATGATTGATCATTACATCAATCAGAGTTCTTAATTCTTTCAGAGTTGTTTTACTTGTCATTATTATAGTGTTTGTAGAAATCATTCTTCTAGTTGTGTTCGTTCACTTTGCATCAGTTAATATAAGATTTTATATTAAATCTTATAAGGTTTTTCTAAGACAATACCTTTCATCATTTACTTTGGCACAAAAATGTTTCATTATATTTATGTTATCAGTGAATGTTTGTGTTTTAGCTGTTCTCCACTTTGTTTCCTACAGTACAAGCCATCTATACTCCTTTTCCTTTAGATTTCTAAACTATCTGAAGTCTAACTTCTTGCATCAGTGATAATTCAACAGGAATTGCTCTTGCCATAATTCCTATGGTTTGTTAATCGCCAGATCTAATGGGACCTCTTCACAGCATTTGTCTCTTTTGACTCTTTTCATCTCCTGGATGATTTCTTTTCTCTTTTCCTTGCTTCTCCATGTCTTTTGTTAGTGTCTTCTCCATGCCATGCCTGTTATAATGGGGGCCATATAACCCAGGGCTTGGTCCCAGGCCTTCCCTAATATTTCACTTGGTAATTTTATCAGCTTTCATGGGTTTAATTATCTCTATACAGATGACTCCCAGATATATACATCTGCCTCTTGTCTCTCTCCTTAGCTCTAATTCCTCCTCATCATAAACATAACTTTAATTTCGATATTTTAAACTGGATATCCCATAGATGAACATAGCATGTCCACAGTATGACTCATTATGTCTTTGAACACTATCCTTTTCTAGACTTTCTATTATAGTTGAGGATCACATTATCTTTTCAATCACACAGTTTGTCAATCTTGGTATTATCCTTGCCTTCTCTGTTCTTGTTTATTCCATACAGACAGTAAACGAGAGATTTTATGCTTTTTGTAGTTACTTTAAATGGAATTTCTCTTATTCTTTTCAGATTTCTCACATGTTCTGACAAAACTGCTGCTCTGTCTTAATTTTTTTTTTTCTTGAGTTTTCTAAGTAAAACATGGTAATTGTTTGCAGTTAGGGATAATTTTGCTTTATTAATGCCTATTTCCTTGGTTTCTTTTTCTTATTTTTGTACTTAGTATTTCTTGTATATGTCAACTGAAATATCCACATTAGTTGTACTGGCAAAGCTAGTATTTCCCAGTTAATTTCAAGTGACGTTAGTATTTTAAAATAAATGCTTTTGGTCATAATAATAAAATTTTTTTTCTGTGCTTTATACTAGTTTTAACATAAAATGACTACTGCATCTTTTTAGACTTTGTTCGTCTTTTTGTATATTTTTAACATGATTATTGATGCTAATTATTTTCTTGTTATTTATTCATCCTTGCATCCTGGATATCAATCTAACTAGATTATAATAAGCAATTTCTAATTTTATATAGTAATCTCCACAAATATTCAAATGAATATTTAATTTCATCAATCTGAAAACCTCTCTGTGAACAAACCTCAATATATTCATGCCTAAATCCTTTGTAAATTTGGTCCTCCCATAAGTTTACCAAGGGAGTGATTGGAGAAGGTCCACCTAATGTGTTGGGGGCTTTCTTTGCTTTTTCTTGACATTTTGAGTGTACTGATATATTTTACTGTCCATAACTCCCTGCATCACTTGGACAAATATTTTTCATAAAATACAGTTTCTTGATGACATCTTCTTTACTCCTTTGAAGTTTGTCATTAGTTATATGTGGCATTTTGCTCAATCTTTTGATATGTCTTTTCATTGACAGTAATTTTTAATCCTTTGAAGATTGTTGTAATCTTTGTTCCTTTACTGTGCAGCAATGCTTGTACGATGTTGGAATTAAAAAGATGGAACTTGAACTTTGTGGGATGCTCTAGGGTCATTTAAGGAGTTTTACAGTTTGCTGAAAACAGTTACTTTTCCTTCTCTTATTCTACTCTGGGCCAAATTCATGGTACATATTTGTCCATTAGGAGGCAGCATATATAATGGAAAAAGTGCTAGTTCTGGACCCAGATTATCTGGATTCATCCTTTGCCTCTATATGGGTCGGAGCAAGTCATGGAACCTTTCTGGTAGGGCTTAGTTTTTTTATTTGTAAAATGACTTCTGAGTTGCCTTCCAACTCTAGATCAGCAAACCTATGAAAAATTTATCTGTTCCTAACTGATGGGCAGCCTATATAAGTTGTCCATTCAAATATATATTAAAATAGTTTTCATCCATTTGGTCTTTGTTATATGGATATTTAGATCTTCTATCTAGAGGATTACTAGTGATATCTTCTAGGACTTTACTGTAGTCTGGAGCTTGATCTACCAATAGATGGCTTTAGATGAATTTCACCATCCATAGGAATGAATCTCTTCAATTTGAATTCTATAATGGATTTTTTCTATTAATGGTGAAACTCTTAGCAAGCATTTATGTTCTTATTTTGTGCTTCATCTGACATTTATGATCAGGTGATCATTAAATAGTTATTTCTGTTACAGTTTAAAGGAGTTTTAAATGATTTTGATGTTTGGATGGGAGCCACCTTGTCTTAAACAATCCTGCAAAACAGCATTTTTGTGTGTGTGTGAAAAAAATGCTTTTTCATAATTAGACTAACCAGAGTGAAATTTTATATTTTTTGTATTTTTGTTCCTTTTAATGACATTTTCTTTCCCTGTAAACACTTTGAGGATGGTCATGTTAGAAGCCAAATATGGTAGTTTTATAGCCACTTGAAAACAGTTATAATAGTTTTTTTTTTTTTTTTTTTTTAAATTTTGCCCATTTTTCTTCTCTTTGTTACCTTTTCATTTTCATCCTCCTTTCTGTTTGGGAAGACTTTGCTTTGTTGTAGATGTTCTCTTCTACTGCTTCTCGTGGCTTTATAGTTTTTACTGATTAGAATATTAGTTTATCATTTTCTTTCCCTGCTTCATTCTTAATTGGTTTGGGTATCAGAGCTATACTTGTCTCATTAAAGGAGTTTTCTGTATCTTATTTCTCTATTTTTGGGATAAGTTTATGTATCAAAGAGCTTAATTACTCTTTAACTGTTTGATAAGATTCCTTTATTAACTTATATAAGTTAGTTCATATCTGATTTGTTCAATTTCTTTTTTTTTTTTTTTTGAGGTTGGGCTATTTGCCGTCTGTTTTGTTATTGATTTTGATATTTCATATAATATTCATTTTTTACATTCTTAGTTTTTGCTGGCATATATTTAGAAATAGTTTCTGTTAATATCCTGTTTCTACTTTATTCATTGTAAACTTCTCACCTTTTTTATTTTGCCACTTGGTTTTAAATTTTTTCTTTAAAAAATTTATAGTAATGATTTATTAATTTTTACACTCTTAAATAAAAGTCCTTTTTTTGATATTTTTCCAGTAGTATTTTATTTTATTTTATTTTTTTGCTTAGGCAATTGGGGTTAAGTGACTTGCCCAGGGTCACACAGCTGTTACGTGTCTGAGACCAGATTTGAACTCAGATCCTCCTGACTTCAGGACTGGTGCTCTATCCACTGCGCCACCTAGCTGCCCCTCCAGTAGTATTTTTGCCACTTTTATTTTTTCTCTGCTTTTCAAAATTTCATCTTTTATTCTTATTTTGGGATTGTTAATTTGTTGAGGAGAGTTAGTCCAAGAAGGGAAAAATGGGATGGCAATGACAACAGGGCAGATGACTGGGTAACCTGTAGTACTTGACTTATTCTGGAGGTAGTAAGTGTTTAGAACACTAGTATGTGTCTGGGACTAGATTTGAACTCATATCTTCCCTACTTCAGGCCTGGCATTCTATCTACTGTGCTTTTTTTGCTACTTTGTGTGAAATTGTGATTATTTTTGATAGTTTTTTCATTTGGCTGAAGAATAGTAAATTTTATCCTGTCTTCATTTTACTTTCTTTTGTCTGAGTGTTGTATACAGAATACGTTGTATTCTCCTTTTTTGAATTTCTTTTTTTTAAATCTTTCTTGATACTTTTGTTCTCTATTTGGACAAATTGAGTTCATTAACATATGAGATTGTAATTGCTTAATTTTAACTTTTTTCTGTCAGATTCTAGTGTTACTTTTAAAAAATTAATCTGTATTCTGACTGTTTTGCTTACAACAATATGATCATAGTCTCTTCTCAGACTAATCTTTTCTGTTACCTAATCAAAGTCCAGATGACTTAATTCTACTTTTATTATGTTTTTTCTCTTTTTCCTCTTCTTTTCTTTGCTCAGACAAGAATATAATGCAGGAGACTGCTCATCTTTCTTAGACTTCTGATCACTTAACCTGTTTGAATGTCCTTTCTCTTGGATATTCGATATTCTATGAAACATCCCATTCTTCCTTCTCCCTTTTTCTAGGTTATTCTAGTATCTGACTCTCTTTCGTGGCCTTTGTCCATTATATTTCCCCCTTCTTTTCTCAGTGACCTTCATAGAAAGTGAAACTTCTTAAAGATAATATTTTTATTTTTTCCTTTGTTCAGATAAGATGAATGTTATGGTGTGAATCTCTGCATCATCCCTTTCCTAATTATTTGAAAGATTTTATTTCTACAGTTCTATTCCCAGAAATATTTGTGTAGGATATAGAATGGTACAGTTAAAATAACTTACTTAGGGTTAGCTGAACTGGATGGAATCTAGGCTTTTCCATATACCTTGAAGCCAGCTACTCTAGTGTTTAAAACCAAGAGCCAGCATTAATTAACTGCAATGAGGATAAACTAGGGGTCTTTCCAATAAAATTAGGAATAAAGTAGTGATCATAGTGCTAGAAATAGTCATAGTCATTAGATGAGAAAGAGAAATTGAGGGAATATAGGCAAAGAAGAAATCAAACTTTTTATCAGTGGTTTATTTGGAGAACTGTAGGAACAGTAACTTCAGTAAAGTTGTAGCCTATAAAATCCATAGAAATTTTCACTTTCTGTATATTAACAGAATTCATCAGAAAGAAATAGAAAAATTCCTTTATAGTCACTACAGAAGGTGTAAAATACTTGGTCTACAAGACACACAAAAGAACTGAATGAATATAACGATAAAACACTGTTTACATAAAACTGTACTATTATAATAGAAAAGGCCATACTCCTTAAAAATAATTTTCTCATTCATTGCTACTCTAGACTATACAAAAATTGTAGAATTAGAAAAAATAGTAAGAAAATTGATTTGGAAGAAGACAAGTTCAAGAATCTCAAGGGAAGTGATGGGGGAAAAGAAAAATGAAAAGGGGAAAAGCCCCTTTATTGGGGCCCAGCATTATCAGTACTTTGATGCTATAACAAAACAGTAATCATTAAATGTTTTGGTGTACTGATTAAGAAACAAAGATATTGACCATTGGAACAGATTAGATGTATTGTATATATAGAGAGAAGCAAAGGAGCCCAAAAGCTTGAAATTTGATAGACCCAAAGACTCCATAGGGATTTTAATTGTAGGGTAAGAAGTCATTATTTGACAAAAACTGAGAAAACTTGAAGTCTGGCAGAAATTAAGTGTAGATCAATATATTATACTGAATACTAAGAGGTTCCACCTGGGTACTTGACTTGGACATAAATGGTGACAGAAGTTAAGAGAAGCAAGGAATAACAGCCTCTCAGATCTTTGGATAGGGTAAGAACTAATCACCAAAGAAGATAATGGGAGATAAAAATGATCAAATTGTGTGAAATTAATAAATTTTTGCCCAAAATTAATGTATCCAAAGGTAGAAGAGAAGCAAGTAATTGGAAAATTCTTTGCAAGAGATTTGTATGATGAAAGTTCTACTTCCATGATATATATAGAGAATTTATTCAAATTTATAAGAATAAGATCCACTTCCCAAATAGTCAAATAATATAAGCAGCAGTTTTCAGTGAAAAAATTTTAGCCAGTAATAGCTATTTGAAAAAAAAAATGATTCAAATCACTAATAATTAGGTACCAATTAAAACCTCTTATGTTCTGATACTGATCATATTGGCCAATTTGCCCCCCCCAAAAAAAACCAATAAAAAAACTGCTGAAGGGACTTTGGGGAAACAGGTACAATAATATAATATTGGTGGAGCTGTGAAATGGCTTGATCATTGTGCAGAGAAGTTTGGAACTATACCCAGAAAGTAGCTAAACTATGCAAACCTTTTGATTCAACAATACCAGTAGTAGATCTATTTCCCAAAGAGTTCAAAGAAAGAAAAAAGTGGACCCATATTTACAAAAATGTTTATAGCAACTCTCTTTTAGTAATGGGTAAGAACTAAAAACTGAGGAAGTTCCCATCAATTGAGGAGTGGCTGAACAAATTATAGGATAAGAATGTGATGAATTATTATTGTGCTGTAAGAAGTGATGAAGGGGATGGTTTGAGAGAAATCTAAGAAGATTCATATGAAGTAATGCAAAGTGAACAAATTGTAGGGAAAAATAACTTTGAGAGGTGTAACTGATCACAGAAGTAAACAGTCACTATTCTAGGGAACTTATTATTAAAATATTCTGTCCTCCTTACAGAAAGATATGAATTGAGACATTTTTAGATGTTATCAGTGTGGGAGTTTATTTTATTGATTGTGTGTTTGTGACAGTCTTTGAATTCACTTTTATTATTTTTTCAAATTCAGTGCTTTTTTCATATGTACAGTAATTTGTTTAGCCATTCCCCAGTTGTTGGATATCTACTTTTTTTTCCTATCACAATGAAGTAGCATTTTAAGATTTTTACAGTTTGTTTTTTTTTTTCCAAAATGGTGAAGGGGATAAGTTACAAATATTATTCTGATTTTTCATATAGGGACACTGAGACTAGTGACTTAATAGTTTCACAGCGTCAGAGTATTTCCTCGTTCATATTTCCTCATAGTAGCTTTACCTTAAGGTAAACCTCAATTTCTTTTAAATTTTGACCCCAAGGTTTTTCTTTTTGCAAATCTTGAGCAATTGAATTCATTCTAGACATTTGTTAAGTAATGAGTGCGTACTTGATGCTGGGGACATAAAAACATAAACGAAACCATACTTGCCTTTAGTGAGAATATTTTATTGATCTACAAAACATTTTTACAAATGGATAAACATAGCCTAGCACGAGGCTGGAGAGAAAGTATTAGATACTTGGCAGGATCTGGACATGTTTGACACATTGTTGGCCTGTTGGCTGAGCCAGGAAGACTCTCTAAGGAATAGTTTGAAGATGAAAAATTCATAATTGCTTTGAATTCTTATGAAGGGTCAGAAATATAGGTTTTAAAGAAGTGTTTGATGGACTGATTTTTCAAACTTTCTTCCAAATAGAAAATATTTATGCTTAACATAAAATTTGCTTTAATCCTCCCATTCAAATCTCCTCAGAGAAACAAGTCTATCTTAACAAAGCATCAATGTCATTAAAAAAAATCTCTTAGAAATAATATAGTATCAAGCACAGCCCTTCTTCATACATAATAAATTCATTAATAAATGTTGCTTTAATTGTGTTTAAATAATAATATTTTTTGCTATCCTCAAAGTTGAGTTTTAGATTGATTTGTGGTGTCTTTGTTAAGATTGAATGATTTAAATCATTTTGTAAACCTTTAAGTGCTGTAAAAAAATAAAAGTTATATAAAAAATAAGAGTTATATAGGGAAATAATTTGTGAATTTATAATGTTTAAGGTTTAATATAGCTAATACAAAAAGATATGGTGTGACATTTCTATTTTTCTTGTTAGGTTAGCGATGCAACTAAGCTCAGGCCAAAGGCAGAATTCTGTTTTGGTAAGTAAGTACCATATTTTTACATCTCCTTTTAGGCTAGGCTGGTATAATCACATCAGTTATTAATTCTGGGAATTGTTCTTTATACAATTTTGTTTTCTCTATTCTTTCTCCCTCTTAGCCAAGTTCCTACAGCTCTTTTCTATATTTCCTTTATCACTTTTTCTCTCCCATCTCGCCTCTGCTTCCTGGCTCCCCTGACTTTTTAGTTCAAATCTCATGTCCTGAAAGTAACCTTTTTTGATCTCCCCGAATGCATTTGCCATTCTCTACCTTGTCTAGATCATGTATATACATAGTTGTTTGCACATTGTCTCCTTGAGGGCAAGGACTATTTTTGCCCTTTTTTCTTTCTCTAGTGCTTACTCCAGTGTCTGGCACATAGTGAGCTTAATAAATGTTTGTTGACCTAATTGCACAGAGTGGACACTAAGGATGGTGGAAATTTTTATGGATTTCTAAAACTGGAAATTTAAGGAACTATGAAAGAAGGTGGCCATATTATTTCTGTTTGGCTTCACTCCTTATATTTCTTTTGTAGTGTAACTTTCTGGCAAATAGATGGATGATTTCTTTTGCATAAGATAAAGTTATTTTACTCAGTTCTCTTATACTGTTTTAATTAAAATGTAATAATTGAATTTTGGTTATGGATTTGCTTCTTGCTTTGAATATCAGAACAAATTAGGCTAACCACAGGAATTGACTTTTTAACGTTCTCATAATTGACATTACTATATAGAACATACTATAATATAATGTACTGTTTATAACTGTTTATAGGAAGAACACAGAAGTAAACCATTAAATTTAATGGACAGAAAGTAGTTTTGTCCACAGTATTCTCCTTGGGCCTTCTTTACTAGATAATTTTGCCTAATAAGTCAAGATAGTTAACTAGATAAAATAACAACTAATAATATCTGTCAGAGCAACTTGGTGGTAATAATATCAGAGTTTAGTCAAAGTTGGTATATTTAAGTGTTAGTTTACTCAGTCATTCAACAGATATTTAATAAATGATCACTAGTTTCTTTCAGACTTTTTTATATGTACATAATAAGAGTAAAATAGTACTAAAAGCTTGTCCGCTAAATTTATTCTTAATAGTGTCTAAGTATGAGTGTGTGACTAATTCTTAGTCTCCCATTCTGCTGGTATTATGTTCAATTAATTGTTCAGTCAGGAATTTGCAGAACGTTTTGCAAACACTTGACATTATCTTGGTGATAGGCATAGTAGCAGGGATCCGATATCCAGGGTCTGTGGAACTAATCAGGGCTGGGAGGCTGATCAGGCTAATGTGGAGACAATTCTCAGGAATATCTGAAGCTCTTGAATTCATATAAAACTGTTGCACATAGTTGTCTCTTGTCTTTGTATATCCCTCGAACTCATTCTTGGGTCCTTGCTCCCTGGTCACCTATTTTCTTTTCTTCCAAAAGCTTTCTTTTGCACTTGTTGCTTCTTGTTTGACACAAAGTTGAAGAGTCACCTTATAAAGGAAAGATGTTCTGTTTGAATGTCTCAGGCTTATAAAGGAAAGATGTTCTGTTTGAATGTCTCAGGCTTGAATGCCCCTGGTATAATTTTGGTACTTGGGAAACAGTTTTCTGTGACTCTTATTGTTATTGTAGAAGGATACAGTCAGACTGGCATTCAAGGATACAAGAAGCTAGGATCTGCTTTGTGGGGCTTCACGAGGCCCCTCTTTCTTATGGAGGCTCACCTGAGGCTTCTAGTGACAGCAGGCTACACGAAATTGATTCTGCCTGGTTGGGGAAGTCCTTTTCTCTCCTGAGACAGTTTTCATCACTCTCATTCATATCAGTCCAGGGATATACACACAATAAAAATACGATCCTTAAAGTGAACACTGTGATGTTGCTTTATGGATTCCTCCCTCTTCCCCACCTTTTTATTGGTGTAATCTTTATTTTTCTGTTTCTATATAAACTTCTCTAATGCATCGTTATCTTTGGGATATTTCCTTATTTTGATCCTCTCTCTATATATATAACTTGGACTTCAGTGTCTTAAGCAGAGCCTGGTCCAAATCTGACAGAGCATTTAGTACAACATCTTTATATATAGGAGCTGGACTAAGTTTTGGCTACATTTTAGAAGTTCCTGTTGTCTAATTCCACTGCATCCTCACTGCTTGCTCTGTTCGGCCATGTAAAGAAGTGATAAGGCAAATTAAGCAGATGATATAAGAAAAAGAAGGATCCAAAAGTGGAATGGGAAATGACCTTTTGACTCTACAAGCAGATTTAATAAATACTTATCTTCTAGTAGGGTTTCTTTTTCAGGTGTAAGTTGAACTAGATAATTTGCTAAGGTTTCTTCCAACTCTGAGATTTTGTGCTTCTATTACAGCTGTTCCTTTACTCATCATCTATTGGCTTTCTTTCATATTCCCCACAGTGCTGTGTGACCCTGGGCAAGTCACTTAACCCCAATTGCCTCAGCAAAAAAAAAAAAAAACAAAAAAAAAAACCCAAAAAAACATATTCCCCACAGTGGCTGTTCCAAACCTTCTCCTTTTTGTCACTCTTAACTACCTCCGTCTTGCCACATCTCAGCAAATAAGCTTTCTTCTCACTTCAGTAGGAAACAGACATTCCATCATGAGTTTCCCTGATCCCTTCTGCTTCATACTACTAATTCTCCCCTCTGCATTTTCACCTTCCCTCCTATAGTATCTGAGAAAGAACTGACTCTTCTACTGCTACCTTTGCTCATATGCCTTATTTTTTCCTGAAATATATTGTGCGCTCTCTTGCTCTCTCTCCTCTCCTTCCTTCCTCTTTCCTTCCTTCCTTCTTTCCTTTCTGCCTTCCCTCTCTCCTTCCTTCCTTTCTTCTTTCCTCCCTCCCTTTTCCTTCCTTCCTTTTTTCTTTCTTGTTCTTTCCTTGCCACCCACACGATTCCCCCATCTGCATCTTTAAAAAATAAAAAAAGGAAAGAAATGAACTCTGCCACTTCTCAGACTATTACCTTCTCTCTCCTATGTACTGTTAGAACAAACATCATCTCTTGCTGCCTTTCCTGCCTCCCTGCCCACTCACTTTTCAGTCCCTGACATAAGAGCTTCTAGCTCTTCAGTTCCAAAGGACCTGCTTTCTTTGAGTTTACTAATCTCTCCTGCTGAATCCAGAGTCTTTTCTTATTCACATTACTTGACTTTTCTGTAGCTTTTGATTGTTACCATTGTCTAAAGTTACAATTTCTATTGAATTGACTTCTGGAGTCATATGGCTAGCCCTGATATCTCTCCTGAGAAATCCCATTAGAATATCCAACTCAATTTATCTGCAACAGAACTAACCACTTTTCCCCCTACATCTGTTCTTTCTTATTATTTGTCATTTTTTCTTCATATCAAGAGTAATAGCATCTTTCCATTCCCCCATTTTTATAACCAGAATAATTCTTGACTCTTCCTTTTTCTTCTCTTCATTCCCCCTCCCTCCTGCTCTTTTCTGCTCTTGATCTCTCCAGCATCTCACATAGTTTTTGTACAAAATGAGTGCCATAAATGTGTCAGAGTTGGCACCAAGTGGGACTGCCACCCTCTTTCTCCCCACCACCCAAAGATGCCTGATCTCCACTCCCAAATTTCCTGCCAGTTATCCTTTTTCCACTTGACTGGACACTGACCTCTCCTCTCCTTACTAGATTCACAGTCTGCATTCCATTCTGACCTTAGGCCCATTCCTAGTGTTGGTAGTCTGGTCCCTTTTGGGTTCTCTCCCTTTTGCTCAGATAGCCTAATGCTCCCTCAGTCTTCTTGGGCTTGACCATTATCTTAGAGTTATACCCTAAAGACCTTGAGGTCTTTGTTCTCTACACCAAAATCCTCCAGGATATCTTTATCTACCCCAGTTAAAGAGTTCCTTCAGAGTAGGTACTGCCGTCTTTTTCTATGGGTATATGCAGAACTTAGCACATACTTGGAATGTAGAGTAAATGCTTTTCTTTTTCCCCCATTTATTCAATAAACGTTTGATGGATTGTTGACTTAATAGTATTCTAAAATTCCTTAATATTCATTACATTTTACATAATTTACTTTCTCTGTTTGAAAGTCTTGGGTACTTAATACATTTCATGTCAATAGATTAATACATTTAAAGGCTTATATGTGCAAGACACATCCAAAGCATTGAATTCCACAATTCAAAGACAAAAAGAAATCAGAAACGGTTTTTGTCAACATGGAATTTACATTCCTCCATCACATTGTTTTTTTTTTTTGTTGTTGTTGTTGTTGTTTGTCTGTTTTTTTTTTTTCCTGAAACAAGTCCTAAAGCAAACTTAACAATAAGTGATACTCAAGTCTTGCACATAGTAAATATTCAGTTTGTACATGAATAATAAGAAGCTTTGTTTTCTGGCTTGAGGAAAGATCATAAGGATCACTTGATTTGGTACTTAGAAAAACATTTGTGGTTTTTTTTTTTTTTTTCAAGTATATTAAGTAATGTCCTAGTTAGATTAGTAATATATCTTTGTATTTTGTCATGAATTTTAACAGCCTCATTGTTGCCTTCCAAGAAATCTTAAAATCTGACCTTTAGAAGACTAATTCTTGTTCGATATTTTTTTTTTTTCAAATTGTGTCTTGAGTCAGATTTCTTCCGTGGCTTTATTTTTAAGGCCTTTGGCTCAGTTCAAAGAAGTGCTAAATGATCTGGTATAAAGTTGCTGAAAGGATGTCAACAGAGCTGGAATAGGGCATGGGAAGGCTAACATTGAGATAGAGAGGGGTTGCTCTGGAGCAGAGAAGGAAGTTTCTGGTTAGAGATCTGGGCTTTCAGTCTCACTAGGCATTAGGAGAGTGAGAGATGGTGTGAGTTTGCTGTCCATGGGACAATAGGCCCTGCAGAACACCAGAAGATCCAAGTCTTTTAGCTGTTCCTATGTAGGATCTACTCTCAGGGTCTCTCAGACTGAACAGGTCCTGCCACAGACATTTTGGCAATGACCTCACTTTATTCACATGCCTTAGCTTATTCTAAGAAAGAACAAATGTTTGCCAAGGAAATGCATGTGCTGTAGGAAAGTTTTCTTTCAGTGATGGACTTTGGTCATTTGCAGATAACTAACTGTAGCAGTATTTAGGTTTGTGCAGCACTTAGATTTCTGAGATTTGTATAAATAAAATCATGATATTTACATTATATTTTGCAAGATAGTTTACAATATCTAGTTCTTACCCCAGCTTTTCTGTTATATAGTAAATGATTTACAAGCAAGCAATTAAACATAATTATATTAAAAGTAGCATTGCTCTTTCTCTCTCTCTTTTTTTAATTGGAAAAATGTTATATAATGAGGAGAATCCTTTGAAGTTTGGGTTTTTCTGTGCTGGTTTGTCCTAAAACAGGGCACCATTATAGGTGGCAGTTGCTTCTACCATTAGTTGAATTCATACCAGGCTTTTTGGAGGGAGGATTCCGAGTACTAGAATTGGGGTCAGGTGATTGAGTTTGAAACTCCAGCTCTGCCACTTGCTCCTTGTGTGACTTCAGGAAGTCTCTTTACCTCTGTAGGTCTCAGTTTTCTCAGCTGTAAAATAAAAGGAGTGGTTGAGAAGATCTGTAAAGTCCTTTCCAGCTCTAAATCTGTACCCAACTATTCTGGCTACTTCATGTCAAAACCTATTAGTAAAAGGATCTAAACACCTTGGCAGTTTGCTTGAAATTCCAAGGATCATAGATATAGAACTGGACAGGATCTTGGGGACCACTTAGATAAACCCCTTCATTTCATAGATGAGGAAAGAAACCCAACAGGTAACTCATGACTTTTGCATGATCCTTCAGTTAGTATCAGAGGCTGCAAAAGATATTCACTTAAATCATTTCATTAGTTGTTTTATTAACACAGACTTAAAAATAGCTGATTTGGTTGTAATTCAATTTAATCTTTTTTTTTTTTTTGCTTTAATAGTTATGAATGCAGGAATGAGGAAATACTTTCTACAAGCCAATGATCAGCAGGACCTAGTCGAATGGATAAATGTTTTGAACAAAGCTATAAAAATAACAGTAAGTATTCTTATTTTTTCTTAAATATCTTGACATCCAGAAGAATTCTACATATCTTTTGAAATTTCATTTCTGTGACAGTTATTTACTAAGTTTTATTGAAATGATAGTTTGTTTCCCAAACAGTGTTTCCTTTGAAAATTGTTGACTATTGCAGTACATTTTATAAACCCCTTGTATTCTCTGATTGCTATCTGAAAAGTAAATAATTATATATTTGTATGAAAACCATAAATTTATCCCAACAATGAGTTAATATAACTTAAGCTTTTCTCAGAGGTTAAATTGCATTTTTTGTCTTGTGCTAGAACAGCTTGTTACCACATGACAGCAAACACCCACACATGGCATCTGATCTCGACATGAAGCACAAGTTATTTTTAGGGTTTTTTTCTCTGTAGTTTCAGGGAAGCAGCTTCATCGACTGATTCAGAAGTTCATATTCTTCTAAGAGTTTAACTGACCACACTGGGACAGATACTCTTTTAGCAACTGTTTTTTTTTAATTTAGGAAAATAACTTCTAGTCACTGTTAGTGTGTAGCTTCATTTACACAATTTGTCATGTTAAAGTGCTGGTTACTTAATCATACTTCAGATTTTTAAAAAATACTAAATGATTTTAGATGCCTTTTCATCTGAACTCCTGTAATGTCTGATATTTTCTAAGTCAGTTTTTAGTGGGAATAGTAATATTTTAAAACATGATTAAGTATATATTACTGTCAGTTAGCTTGAATATTAATCATTCTCTTCTTCAGAACTTTTAGCTCTTAAGAGGTATTTATTAATAATTGATATTGATATTTTTGATTATTTCCATTTAGAAAAGATTAATAAAAAGGTTGGTACAGGTAGGTGGTGCAATTGATAGAGCTCTGGGCCTAAAGTTAGGAAAACTCCTCAGATACTGACTATGACCCTGGGCAACTTGCTTAACACTATTTGCCTCAGTTTCCTTATCTGTAAAATGAACTGGGGAAGGAAATGACATCATTCCAGTATTTTTGTCAAGAAAACCCCAAATGTCATTATAAAGAATCAGACATAACTGAAAAATGACTGAATAATGGCAAAATATAAAATTTCAGAAACTTGCTCAATAAAAAAGTTGTTCCAGGTGGATTAAAATGGCTATATCAGGAATATTTTTAGGTATAATTATTTGACAGTTTAACATAAAATAACAATGTAATGCAAAGTTAACCTAGAACAACTTTATTAGTTATATTAGTTAATTTAATTAGTTAATATAATTAGTTATATTAGTAAATATAAATTGAGGAGTTGCCTATAGTTTTAATCAGTTATATTTTGTTAACTTTGTTTTTTATTTTTAAAAAAGATGCATAATAAACCTTCAAATTCTTTGGTTCAACTCTTACAGATATATGCATATATATGTATGTATGGAGAGAGAAAAAAAGAATATAATTTGGGACTGTAAATGTATTGAATTATGAAATCTACAAAATAAGACTTTGCTTAATTTTTTTTTTTCTTTTTTCTTTTTTTCTGGTAAGGCATTTGGGTTGATCAAATGCTGAGTTGACCAGAGTCAGAAAATATTAAGCATTGAGGCCAGATTTGTACTTAAGGTCCTTCTGACTACAGGGCTGGCACTCAATCCACTGCGTTATCTAGCTGTCCCAAGAATATAAATTTTTTTTTAAAAGAAAAGTTCATTGTTGTAGCTACTGTCTGTTAAAATAATATGCACAATTTAAAAGATTTTGGGATTTGTTTTTCTCTGGGAAAATTCCAAATACTTTTTAGCAGTGTAACATTTTATTTTTTAGTGATCTGCTGAATATTGTATAATGTAAATGTTGAACACTTTTTCAAAACTTAAAATTACATCTGTTTTGGAAGTGTGTGTTTAAGGAAAGGGAAAAAGAGTAGTTGATTGTTTAACTATATTTTAATTACAGTGTCTTGCCATCCTGATGGTCTGTCCACCTACATAGTCGCCTGGTATCTTTTCTTAGATACTTTATGTAGGCCTGTGTGAATGCTGGTGGGTGGTTACCTTTTTTTTTTTTTTTTTAAATTTCCTTCCTCTTTATAAAATATGTGAGAAAATAAATGACCTAACTTGAATGCATATAAGCCACAAGAATTTTTTGAAAGATCAAATTTTAAAGTAAACTAACTTTTAGCTAATTCTTTTTATATCAGTGATAATCTTTTAGTGGACCATCCAAAATGCAGATCACACCAATCAAAAACTTGTTTTACTATAGATTTTAAGCTACATTTTAAAAGTCCAACAGTAAAAATTTTTAAGATGTCTTTGTCATAATTTCCTACCTTGGGAAAAACAAAAACAAAAAAACCCTCATTAAATGCTGGGTAGAGAAATGGGAACAGAACAGAGAAGCAGGATGGTGGGGGTGGCTAGTGTTAGAACTGAAATAAGGAAGGTATGAGTTCAGATCTTGCCTCTGACACTAAAATGTGTGATTTTCTATAGAGCAGCTTCTTGGAACCTAGTTCTGTCATCTGTACATTGTGGGTAAAATTTGTAGTTCCTCATATGTAGTTGAAGGGTTTTTGTGATTCTGATGGGATCCCATGAGAAGCACTTAGCAAACTTGGAAGTTGTGTTCAAACTTGAGTTACTGTTGCAGTTAGCTCAGCCTGCAGGACCACTGAGCTTCTAAGGGAATATTCTGCCTCTGTCTCCCTAGAGGGTTTGAGTCTGCAGCTCTCCTTGGAGGTGTGCCTGATCTGAGGAATAGACATTTTAGTGATTTTGGTTCTTGATATTTATGACATCATGTGCATAATTATTTCTAAACACATTTTTCTGATAACGCTCAGAAGACATTGATCTGCCAAACTTTCTTTCTCAGGTAGATCCCTTCATGCTCTCAGTCTGTGATTCGAAAATCTCTTTGCCCAACAGTGCCTTTTGTTGTCGTTCATTTGACCCTGTTGGAGTTTTTCTTGGTAGAGCTAATGGAGTGGTTTGCCATTTCCTTCTCCAGCTCATTTTACAGATGAAGAAACTGAGGCAGGCAGGGTTATGTGATTTGCTGAGGATCACAGAGCTAGTAAGAGTCTGAGGTCAAATTTGAACTCAAGTCTTCCTGACTCCAAGCCCAGCACTCTATCCATTGTGCCAACTAATTGCCTCAACAATGCTAATTCGTTCCAAGAAAACATGAAGCTAGTAGGGTTAGTTCCATTGGGATAATGTAAATATAATTATTATGGCAGAGTTTTATAGTTGAGCTTACTATATTCTATATTTTATACACACATGCATACACACACACACACACACACACACACACACGATAGTAATGACTTTAATCAGAAACATCACTGATAAGGTGACTTTTCGATACATAGGGTGCCTATGTAGTAGGATTCCTTTTTTCTGCTGTTTACCATGTCTCAAGATAGCATTCTTTGATTGTGTAGAAAGTTGAATATTTACATAGCAATTTTTAAAGGAATTAGATTGAAATAGAATTAAGGTTTTGATGCTAGCTTAGGTAGTTCTCAATAAGATTATTTTCTTATTCTCATTAAGCAGATGTTAATTTCTGTATGCCTATTTTAATGAATGATGTAAAACTTTAATTGGGGATACTTTCTAATAAAGATGGAAGCATAGTCAAAAGTTCTTTCATTGATATATTCCTCTTATTGTTCAGAAATACAAAATGATCAAAACTAGTTTATTTTTACAATAAATTTGGTTTGTTGCCATGGAAATTATGCTTTACTCAATATAAGATTTTTTAATAAGGACTCATAGCTTTACTATGGATAAAGGGAAAATAGGAAACCAAATTCACAAGATATCAGAATATTTAAATATATTAAATATTTTCTGTAGTGGGAATGCTACTTTTCAAATCAGGATAGTCAAATCTAGAGTACTTTTTTTACTGTCAACATAGGTCATGCATTTTTCCTCTTAATAAATAGATTTATCTACTAGAGTTCAGTTCTTTCTAGGTTACATTTCTAGTAATTTTATTTTTGGTTCTCAGGAGATGTTTCCCACTCTTCACTCTGAACAATCAAAGGCCATGAAGGTGTCTATTAGAAATTGTTCTGACATATCAATGAAAATAAAGTGAAATGTAGTATCATTTAGCAGCAGGATATTGATTTTCAAAAGCTCTAAAAGGTTCATCCTCTTAAAATTGCTACAGATTGTTCTTTGGGCTCAATAGTTTTTGTATTGAAAATTTCCATTGGTGCATTTTATTTTTAAAATTAAAATTATTGTACTTTGTACTGTGACAACTGGATGAACAGAAGTTGTACTAATCTTTTTTCTTCCTTCTTAGCAATTAAGCAGTGGTTTCATTATTTATTTATTTATTTATTTATTCATTCATTCATTCATTCATTCATTCATTCATTCATTCATTTATTTATTTATTTATTTAGGTTGCAGTGTTAAATACTGAAAAAATTGAAATGGCAGAGTTTCTTAGCAAGCTGGTCTTTAAAGGGGGCCTATAAACAGATCTGTTCAATTTTGCAAACCCTTATTTAAACTAATAATTGTTGTAAAGCCCATCAAAACATTCTGGGTACTAATATAAGCCCCTACTCAAACCATTGTGACCTGTGCTTTTCTTCTTGTGCCTCTGCCACTTCTGCTTGTTGAAATTGTACCAGTCCATCCATACCCAGATGGAATGATCTCTTTCCCATCAAACCTTCTCTGATCCTATTTCATGAATCAAAAAAGCAGCAATACTGTAGTGTCTCAAAAATGTTAGTTTGGTTTTAAGCTTAAGTAAGTTAAGCAGTATAGGTGCTACAAATTTACAAAAATTTTTGAAAGGTTAACTATTTAAAATATTGATATTTCTTATGATTCAACATATCCATTATTTTGTATTATATAGCACTCTATTTGATTTTAAAGATTTGTAAAAGCTTTCATCAGATACTGCCCAGTGACTAAAAGGATTACGATGGTCCAAAGAATGAGGTTTTGATACCTAAAAGAATTTTGATGTGACCTAACAGGAAAAAAATCTAGTGGAGATGCATTTGGTGACTAAGGTGGCCAGTTTGAAATAGTAGCTTCTGGAAACTGTCACACTCAATATATAATGACAGTGTTCTTTTTTAAAATGAAAATTTAAAAATATGTTATTTAAAATTCACAAAATTAATTGTTAAAAAAACAACTAAAATTGTAAAAAAAATTTTTTTAAAGGATGTTTATAACATATATACTGCTGTAGTTATTAAAGGTTAAAATTTCCCTAAGCCTTTTGGGACAACCTACATATACTATATATATAACACATATAAACTGAAATTCCAGTTCTTTTAAAAACATAAAAATGTTATCAATTCTATAATGTTTCATATGTTTTCTAATCACAAAGAACAGAGAAAAATGCTTGGTACCCTTTCAGTGGCAATTTTAAGGAATAAATTACTGACCATATAAAACTTTTCATAGTATAACACATGTAGCAATTACGGAGGTAGATTCCACAAAACTTTTTAGCTCAATATAAGGAATGGGGGTCGGGGGGAGAGAATCAGAGGTCACAGACAGAAATGATCTCAGAATACTTTATCATTCTTTCATATTGTTTTCTAGTATATTTATAGATTTTTAATTCTGTAAGGCCAGGGTTACATCATCTTTATCTTGGAATTTCCTTAAGCAATTCCTTAAGCATCAAGAAAAGCATCAAGTAATATACATATAAGTATGGCCTCTATGTTGCTGAAATGTTTTGAGTGGGACTGGGTCGACGACAGACATTCTACTAGATGGGCATTCTACAAGATATCCACCTTCTTGAAGCTTGACTGACATTTCAGGAGACCTAAATTAAAATACTGTCTCTGCTCCATACTCAGCCGTGGGAGTTTGGCTTCAGTTTTTCATTTGTACTTTAACCGGAATGAACTCTGAAAGTCCCTTCCAAATCACACATACTATTGTGGCATATATGGTAATTATATTTACTTGAGGGTTCCATTACCAAACCAGCTTATTTTGAGACCACAGCCCTACAAAATACTAAATACAGAATAAAAATGTTGAATACTTCTGAAAATTTGTTGGGATTTTAATTGCCAAGTTCTAAGAATGAATTTTATACTCATTATAAAATATTTATCTGCCTTATCCCAATTCTTAGGGTACATTTTTCACCATTTTTTAAAAAAATTAAAAATATATGTAAATATATTTTTCCATTATCATCACCCACCCATCCATTCCCAAATTCAAAGGGGCTTATTGGGTAGATTACTCTAAAATATTCTATAATATTGAATATGCCTCTTTGTTTATCACATGAAAATGTTTAATAATTAAATAATTTAATAATGAAATGATTGGTAGTATTTATGTGACACTTAAAGGTTTGCAAAACACTTTATAAATATATGCTATTTTCAATCATGCTTCACTTTTCAGATGAGAAAACTGAAGCAGATGGGTTAAATTACTTATTCTATCTTGTGTTTGAGACTATTCAAACTCACTTCTTTTGGATTCTCAATCAAGAGCTCTACCCACTGCATCACCCAGGTGTCTTCAAGAATTTATGATTTTATTAATGTGACAAAATTACAAAGACTTTGTGCATTTTTAAATAGTTATTATGAATTGTTCAGGGTGGCAAAAACTCATCACTTGTTGAGCAGCCATTACTGCTGAACATCTCATCTTCCAAGAATAGGCATTTAGTCAATTGTTGAATTATGTAGTTTAGCTTGTGCTCTGCTAGCATACTTTGAGATCCCAAAATTACTTCCATTTCATTATGTATAGCATTTGACTGAGGGAAAATGTATTATTAATTAAAAATTATAGCTAGAAGATATTTTCATAATTACATTTTTTTTTTAAATTTAGGTACCAAAGCAATCAGATCCACAGTCTCATTCTGATAGCTTAATTCGCCAAGTTGAAACTCCAGGTGGAAAAAAGCAGGTGTCTTATAGGACAGAAATTGTGGGGGGTGTGCCTATTATAACACCAACTCAGGTAAATAACCTAAAGTTAATAACATTTTTTCTTTGACTAATTTCTGAATTCATTTTATAGTGCTAATATAAAATTAGCTAGTTCTTCCTCATCTTATTAAAAGATTTGTGTGCATTGCAGATTATACTGAAGATTTTGTTTTTTCATTTGTTTTTCTGAGGAGTGCTTTCAGTATGTTTAAATGAAGAAAATCTATGATATGAAAGCCTATGATAAGGTGTTTCTGACAGATTTAATCATCCCTAAACAAGAAATAACATCTCTTTTGAAGTGAGGCTGTAACGGGTTTTAAAAAATAATAGGAACTGTGAATTTTAGAATGGTTGGAAAATTATTTTATTTTGATATGTAGTCTAAATACTTAATGATTCTAATATCTGGATGTTTGTTGTCTATTTTGTTGATATGCATACAATATGAGCTTTTGTTACTTAGGTGTTTGTTGTATTTTTTGGTAACTATATTGAATATTTCCTTGAAATTACATCTAATAACTTTAGAGTCCTGGTAGTGCTTCATGGTACATGATATGCTTTAGAGCTGATGTGGAATTATTAGCTCCAGAGAAACCAAAGATATAGTAAGGGCTTTTTGGCCTGGCCAGTCTTGATATTTTAATATTCTTTAATGATATACCACAAAAATCTTCAGAGGCCTGGAACTTTGGAAACCCAATAATAACTCAAGTTTTGTTACATACTAGATTTTTCAGGTCTTTTGGCAGGTGAGAGAAAGTGACTGAAAAAGAGAATTTCTACTCTGTCTAATATCCTCTCTGCTCTAATATTCTTCAGTTTGGGCTGAGCCCAGCCCAAGATTACATGATCTCTTTTATAGGAATAATGCAATATGATCTTACAGATTTAAAGATGCAGTTAGATTAAGCTTCTAACAGCTTTAAAGTGAGGGGGAAGGGTTTTGGTTTATACTTGTGTTAGGAAACGAGTACTTCATGTTCTTGAATGTTTTAATTTTGAATAGAATTAAGGATTTTGATGTATGTCAGTCGTAGTTCTTTAGAGTCCATGGCAGAGATTTTAAGGGGAAAATTTATTTCCCCTTTACCATTTTAAATGATGTGTGGCTCTAAATGAATGCATAAAGTAAATAAGTTTTGTTTGCTTGTATTTAATTTCAATTTTTTGTTTTGTTTCCATCAAAGAGATGAGAAAGGAAATGGATAAAGAGATAAGAAAATATTCAATCAAGTAGTTTATTTATTTAGATGATGATGAGCTTTCTGGATCAAGAAATATAGGAACCTTTGAGAGTGGCTTAAGACCTCATGTTAAGTTTTAGAGTTCTTTAGGAAATAATACCTGTTGGTCTGTGTAATGAAACTGGGAACTAGGTAAATCTCAACCTAAAATCTGATACTCATCTAAATGAAATTGAGATGGGATTTAAGGAATGTTTTATTGCATTGAAAATCTGTATTAAACACCTTTGTACCATCAGTGAGGATAGCTAAAAAGACCTTAAAAAACCCTCCTTCATTTTTTGTTTCATTTTAGAAAGAAGAAGTAAATGAATCTGGTGATAGTATTGACAGGAATAATCTGAAACGGTCGCAAAGCCATCTTCCTTACTTTACTCCTAAGCCACCTCCAGATAATGCAGTTATCAAAGCTGGTTATTGTGTTAAACAGGGGGCAGTGGTAAGTAAACACAATTAAATAACCTGCTCTGAGTAACGATGGTCATACAAAATAAATATTTCTTATGCCATTAGATCTTCTGACATAGAAGACTCTCATCCAAGTTATTTTTTTTTAAAGTTGAGCAGAATTTTGTCACATTTGCCTTTTTGCTCTAAGATACAAGGACTCAAATAGAAGTGCTGAGAGGAAGTAGGAAGCTCTGTAGGTGTTGTGGTCTTTTTGGTTGCTGGGAGGGCACACGGAAGGGAGAGTATTTTCTTTGGGGTCAGTGCGGTGGCCGCAGGGAGTTGGGGGAAAGGAAGCTGAGGGCTACAGGCAAGATCTCAGCTTTTAGTTCAGAACTAAAGAGAGAGCATAAGCAGTGTTTTCTTTCAGAAATCTTCCTGATTCTAAGTGGAACATTTAAAGGGAAATTTTAATATTCTTTAGGGAACCTTTATTGTCCCAGATCTCTTTTATTTTTGAAACTAATATTAAGTGCTTAATGGCAAAGTTTAAGCAGCATATCATACTTTTGTGTATGTGTATGAGGACTTGGGGCTCAAAAAGATCCCTATGGTATTCTTTATATTCTTTCAGGAGATAATTATTAAAGTTATTTTTGTCAATAGTCAATAAATATGAAAGAGTACAGGTGAAAAAAGTTTAGAATAGTTTGATTTTGAAAGTTTCTTAGTCATTTCCATTTTAAGTATCTCTTACATGATAATGAAAATCCTGGATCAAGCTCAGATTCATCCAACACTTAGTGGTACATTAAATATAATGTTTGACTTGTTATCAGCAAGACATGAGTTCAAATCCTGCCTCTGATACTTCCAGCTATGAAGCTCTGAGCAAGTCTCTTAATCGGCTTCGGTTTTCTCATTTATAAAATAGGGTTAATAATAGCACAGACCTTACTAGATTGTGGAAGAATTAAGCAAGAAAACATAAAGGGCTTAGCCATTCTTAAAGCAATTTGTAAATGGTAACTTTTATTAGTCACTAAACATTTATCAAGTGGTAGGCATTATGGTAAGTGTTAGTTAGGAATATAAAGAAAGGCAAAAGATAGCCCCTGCTCTCACATAGCTGACAGCTGAATGGAGGAGACAGGAAAGAACAGGGATGGTATCTAGAAGGGTTGTGAGAGCCTTCTTGTAGAATTCAGGGTTTGAAGGAATCCTAGGCCTGGGGGAACAGCCAGTGAAAATGCCCAGGGAGGAAGTGTTGTGTGTGAGGGACAGCAAGGAGGTCAGTCCTTGGATTGGAGAGCATCTAGGGGACGTAAGAGAAAGGAAATGGAGGGGCAGGGACTGGGAGAGGCAGATTTTGGAGGGCTTTGGAGACCAAACTGGATTTTATATTTGCTCTTGGCAGTGACAGGGAGCCGCTAGAATTTATTGAGCATAGTTAGACTTGAACATAGAAATATACCTTGACAGCTGGGTGGAGGAGGTACTGGAGTGGGGGGAGGCCAACCAAAGGCTATAGTGTTAGTCTAGATGCGAGCTAATGAAGGCCTAGACCAGGATGGGGACAGTGTCAGATGGAGGCATAGATGAGAGATCTTTCTGTGGCAAAGTGGGCATAACGTGGGAACAGATTAGCTATGAGGGGAGAGAGAAGGAGGTGTCCCAGATGGCCTCCGGCTTGTGAACCTGCATAACTAGGAAGATGGGCCCCCTCTGCAGTAGTAGAGATAGAAAGGAGAGAAGGAATAGGGAAGCAAGAGGTCAGTTTCAAACCTGTGGTATAAGACGCCATATGACATCCAGACGATCCTCAGAATAGTCAGAAATGGGAGTCTGTTGGTCAGCAGAGTTTGCAGCTGGATCTGTAGATTGAAGATCATCTGCTTCAAGATGACAGTTGTCTGAGGGAACTTGTGGGATCACTAAGGGAGGTTGTGAGGAGGAAGAAAAGGGCCCAGGGCAGAGCCCTCAGGTAGAGGAGATGGCTTGGATGAAGGTCAGCCAAAGAGGCTGGGAAGGGGCAGTCTAACAGGCAGGAGAAGAATCAGTGGAGTCCAGGGTCCCAAAAGCCTGGAGAAGGGAGGTTTGGGAGAAGAGGGCCATGTACTACAGGGTCGCAGGCTTCCGAGGGCCGGATGGAGGAGAAGTGAGAAAAAGCCACTAGATTTGGCAACGAAGAGATTCCAGTAACCATGGAAAAAAATAGCTTTGTTGCATGATGAGGATAGGAGCCAGACTGTGGAGAGTTAAGAGAGTAAGAAAAAAGGAAGTCAAGGCACTAATCATAGGTGGCCGCCTCAGGGAGATTATCTCCAAAAGAAGGGAGGAAAGAGATGGGACAGCATTGGAGAGGGATGGAGCAAATGAGGACTTTGAGAACAGGAGAGACTTGTGTATGTTTGTTAACAATGAGGAAACAGCCAGTAGAAGAAGTTGGAAGATTAGGGATTGGGGTGATAGAGGGAGCACATTCTCGGGAAAGACTCGTTAAATAAAGAAAGAAAGTCCTTAGGAAAAATCAAAGGAGAAGTTACCGAGAGATGCTGGTAGAGGGAGATGCTAGAGATGGCCAGGAGCAGCAGAGAGTATTCTAACAGAAAAAAGGACTAAAAGTGCAACCAGAGCTGGAGTGAAAGTCCGGACTCAGGGAGAGCTAGACAATGAAAGAGTGGGAAAGGAAAAGATTAAAGCCAATATGTTACCTATGAAGAGGCATTTCAGAGAGCACATTAGAAATGCTCGGTAGCTCTAGAGTGGACATGGGAGGAATTGGGTGGAGACAGATAAAAGGGGTAGTCAGTGGAGTATGGAGAGCAGGATTTATATAATGATATCTGCGGAGTTCAAGATCATTGAGATAGAGAAACTCTGACTAGGTAAGAATTTGTTAACTGTTGATGAATTATTGATTTTGGGTCTGTTACTACATCACTATGGGTTTGGCCTCAGAGTAGGCACTAATATGAAGGGAACAATAAGGAGAGCTAATGGCCTGGTGCTCCTTTTCTTTATCTGTAGCCAGGCCAGGTCAGACCAGGAATTAATATACCTGGAAAGTCCATTGTATATAATAATACGCTGTTCTAGGTATAGGGAGGTTTTCAGAGAAAAATAGGAAATGAGTCCTTGCCTTCTTGTAACCTAAGTAGATAGCTTTTTTTTTTACTTTAGATGGAAAGACTGAAGACATAGTAGTTTAATTTCCTGCATTTGTTCCCATAGTATATGATAGGGAAAGTGGAGGTGGAGGGGAATCTGCTTTTTAAAGTTTGGAAAGTCCATCTAATTTCCACTTCTGTTAATTCTGCAAACCATTTGTATCACAAGAATTGAAAGCTAATATCTTTTACTTTTCTAAGTTTTATTAAAACTTCAGGCTGAAGTAACATGAAAGATACTATTTGTATCTTAGTGGGAATAGAGAAGTTTTTCAGCCTTTGGTATTTCTGACTTTTATGTGATGTCAGAATAATTAAGTAACCATCAACATTTGACATTCTTAGAAACAAAAGTCTTACTGTGTTTTCATCTCTGATAGATGAAGAACTGGAAGCGAAGATACTTTCAATTGGATGAAAATACAATAGGTTACTTCAAGTCTGAACTGGTATGTTTTTTCTTTACTAATTTTGATGTAAAAAGTAAATATTTAGAACAGACATTCCTGACCTGGGCGGGGGGCTGGGGATCTGTAGGTAGATTTTACAGGGTCTGCAAAAACAAGCTTAATTAGAAAGAGAGAGAGGTAATTTGGCATGGTGGAAGAGAGTTAGCCTTGAAGTCAAGAAAAGTCGAATCCAAAAACTGCTTTTAACACATATTAGCTGTGTGAGCTTAAACAAGTTCTAAACTCTCATGCTCTAGACTAGAGGTGTCAAATTTGCTTGAAAACCGCCCCTCTCCTCAAACTCTACCAGATTAAAATGTATAACAAAATAAATAAAAATACAGTGTAACATAGATTATGTTAATGGGATGGTCAGTATAGGCTTGCAGCTCTCCTTTGGTATTTGAGTTTGACATCGCTGCTCTAGAGAAGTTGCAAAGATAGTGTCAACTTGCCTTGGGAGAGGGAAGAGAATTTCCTCTCCCAGGCTTTCCCTATACCAAGGATCTAGAATTGGTCCTTCTCCCTCTCCTTGTCTATAATGGCCACATTTCTTATTTCTTTTACTTCCTTGGCCTTCTGAATAATGAATGGATTCACATCTTTTGATAGATGCCACTTTTGAAAATTATTTGTGCTATTTTGCTAATGTTATTTATATTATATATCTGTAAGCAAAACAAGCAAGATATTGTGGCATAGTAGAAGGAGCTAGGAGACGCAGATTTCAGGTCTTTCCGCTTATACTCCCAGGACCTCCCATGTGACTCTATTAACACTGTAAGTTGCAGAGGCGTTTGCAAATTTCTTTGATGAGGGGAATTTTTACAGTGTAAATTTCCTATACCAATAAAATCATCCAAACCAAAACAGAATTGAAGAGCCACATTTGAAAGATAAATCTAGGTTAGAATCCCGGCCCTAGAACAGGAGGACCTGAGTTCAAATTTGGCTTCAGACACTTGATACTTATTAGTGTGACCCTGGGCAAATCACTTCATCCTGATTACCTTGCCTTCCCTTTCCTCTCTCCCCCTCCAAAGAAAATAAAAGAGAAAAGAAAGATAATAGGTCCACAGGAGGGAAAAAATAGTCATTACTAGAAGCCAACATCAAACACAAGGTTTATGTTGCCTTATCTTTACCATCTTCTTTTTTCTCCCAGCTCATATATCTATTTGGGAAAAAATAGATGAGAAATATTTTAGAGTGTCAAAGCTGTCCCTTATTGTTTATTGTTCTTTTGCTATTTTTTCATGAGATGTTTATATTATATTTAATTTCGGACATATAAACCAAAACTAACACTATCTTTTGACACACTTAAATAATCTTATTTTAAAATACAGAGTATGAGATTTGCTAACATATTTAATAACTAGTTTATGCTTTGCATATTTGGGAAATATCTTAATGATTCAGTTTAAACATAAGTAGATTTATACCCTTTTAAAGCAACTCATTGTTAGAAGTAGTGTGCAATGTCTGATTTGTCCTACCTTCCCCCTTCATTCCCCCCCCCCCCAAAAAAAAGCAATTAAGTTTAAAATTTAACTTGGGAAACAGAAAAGAGTGGTCGACATCACTTGACAAAGTAATACCTCTGTCTCGTGTTTATCTAGGACTAGGTGGTTTTCAAAGCACTTCATATTCACAGTGTTATGAAATGTACTATGTGTGATGCCATATGCATGATGTGGTGTGGTAGAATCAGATGTGAGTTTGGTATTTCCTAGCTAAGTGACAGTAGGCAAGCCATTTAGCCTGAGCTTCACTGTCCATAACTATAAATGGGCATAGTCTTTACATTGCTTAACTTCCCAGGATTGTTGGGAGAAAAGTACTTATCCATGACTGCTTTTGTTCTTTTATTTTCTCTTATAAGTTTGCCACTAGAGGTCCATTCAGTATGATAGGGACTTTCTTCTCTTTCTGTTGATTGAGGACACAAGTGAAGAATATGTCCTTTGGTTATTTTTGATTTGATTATTATTCCCCTTACTACATGACCAGCCTGTTTCTTTTATTTATATATTTATTTGAGACCACTTTTTGACTGACTCTAGTTGATTGTGCATATTTGTAATATAAACATTTTTAATGAGTTATTATTTTAAGTTTGCAATATTCAAAAGTTTAAAAGAATCAAGTTTTAATTTTTTAAAATTTTTAAGTATTTATTTTCCTTTCCCTCCTACTTCTTTTCTTTCCCTCATTAAGCAACATTAAAAAAAAAATGAAAACCTTGTAATGATAAAGCAATGCAAATTCCTTTGCTATCTAAAAGTATATGTATCATTCTGTGTCTTGTTTTTCTAGAAGAAGGTAGATAAAATGCTTCATCCAAAGTCCTCTGGAATCATGGTTTATAATTGCATTGCTTCACTCAAATCTTTTAGTATTTTGGGGGGGGAGCCTAATTAAATAATTTAAAAGTAATACAGGCTTTCATTAAAGGGAGGTATAAGACATGAAGAGTTACGTGCCAGTTTTCCCTTCTTAACATGAACTTCTATATTAGACTTGTAGTTATTATATTTTAGGTGACTAATAAGATTATTGAGTTTTAATATAGAGTCCTGAGGAAAATAGGTAACTCTGAACATGGACTTAAAAGAAATTATGTATTGGTTTACATGGTTTTTTTATTGGCAGGAAAAGGAACCTCTCCGGATAATACCACTTAAGGAGGTTCATAAAGTCCAAGAATGTAAACAGAGGTGAGTGATAATAATTTAAATCCTGTTCAAATGTTCATAGTGGAATAGGTAATGTCTTTGGATTGTGATAGCCAATTGCAAACTAGCTAAGTAAAAAAAAAAAATTAGCGGTTACATCATTTAATTGTTTATAATAGAGACATTTCCTTCACATCTATTTTAAAAACCACAAAGAATTAGATTTTTTCCATGGTCCTCACAACAAAGCAAAGTATTAGAAATCTATTTTCAACTTATTTAAACTTTTAGAAAAAATAATTTTAATAAGAATAGTCTATAATTAGACAACTTGATTTGAAAAGTTGATATTTTAGGTTATTTTTAGTATTCATAGGGTGCTGCAAATGTAGCTTGTTTGAATAAATTTGTCATCTCTATTGATGTCTACTGATGATAAAATAGAAAACAGCTTTGAAACTGAAACTGACATATGGAGGAGGGGGAAGAAGATATGCTTAATCAGTTGATTAGACCACAATAACACAGATAATCAAGAACTTATATAATAACTTGAAAACTGAGGTTAAGTATAATCATTTTTATTTGCATCATAAATGTAATATAAAAATGTGCCAAAACATTCTTTTCTTCAAATGAAATGTTGGAAGAGCACTTGGCCCAGTACACTGTGAAGAAGCTTATTCTTCATCCCCTTTCCCCAAGACAAAAACTGAAGTACAGTTGAAGCAATAGTTGCTAGTTTGAGTTTGTTTACATTTATCTAAGACTTTGATGTGTGACATTTGTTTATTCTTTAGGAAATTTTCTTTTTTAAAAATCTTAGTTTCTGTTTACTTGTTGAAAGATAAACTTGAAGAATCATCTGTAAATACATTTGGATATTTTGTTTTCACAGTGACATAATGATGAGGGACAATCTCTTTGAAATTGTAACCACGTCTAGAACCTTCTATGTGCAGGTAAGACAGTTATTTTGAGATTCTGTGAGAAAACAAGATATTAATAATGCCTTTAGTTATTAATTTAATTTAATTTAATTTAATTTAATTTAATTTATGAGGGTCTGTCATTGTAGGGTTAAAAATTTTACTTCACAAATAAAAGAAAAAGATTTTGCATGGAAATGTTATTGAGATGAATCTTTATTAAGAAATAGAAGAAAATCTTTCCATTAATAATAAATTAAATTACATTAGAATGGAAAAAATGCTGTTAGAAGTTGAATTTTCTAATTCCTTTGCCGCCTCTTGATAGCTTTTGATTCATAAATCTTGGAAACTGTTTTTCATAAGTTGGAATGCTTGGTATTATTTTGTTCAGTTTCTAATGGACCTTTAATCTCCTATTTTCCCTTTTATTGTAATTTTGTAGTAAATTATGATTAGAGTTAGTTATCTTAACATTGTGGGGTAATGAATTATAGTTTCTTGGTTTGTTACATTGCAAAAAAAACCCCAAAAACCCATCATAAAATATTTATAATTGACGTGCTAACTTCAAATGACTTAGAGATAGAAGAACTTGATGCAATTTTCCATGTTAATACAAAGGTGGGCATAGAATTTTGATGGTGAAAAAATATGATGGAAAAATGTGGCTCGGAAATAAAAAACAAGAAAAGCCCGAAGAATTATATGTTGTGAAAAGAGGCTTTCAATTATTTAAAAAAAAAATTAAAGCAAGAATTGGGAGGCACATATATCCCAAAGAGATTTTAAAGGAGGGAGAGGGACCCACATGTGCAAAAATGTTTGTGGCAGCCCTTTGTAGTAGCAAGAAACTGGAAATTGAAAGGATGCCCATCAATTGAAAAATGGCTGAATAAATTACAGTATATGAATGTCATGGAATATTATTGTTCTGTAAGAAACGAACAGCAGGATGATTTCAAAGAGGCCTGGAGAGACTTGCATGAATTGATGCTGAGTGAAATGAGCAGAACCAGGAGATCATTATACACGGCAAAAGCAATACTATATGATGATCAATTCTGATGGACATGGCTCTCTTCAGCAATGATGTGATTCAAATCAGTTCCTATTGTTCAGCGATGAAGATAGTCATACACATCCAGAGAGAGGCCTGAGGGAACTGAGTGTGAACCACAACACAGCATTTTAACGCTTTCTGTGAATATTTCCATGCATTTTGTTTTCCTTCTTAGGTTGTTTTTTTTTTTTTCTCTCTTTCTAGATCTGATGTTTCTTGTACAGTAAGATAACTGTATAGATATGTATACATATATTGGATTTGTCATATAATTTATCCTATTTAGCATGTATTAGATTACCTGTCATCTAGGGGTGAGGGGGTGGGGGGAAGGAGGGGAAAAGCTTGGAACAAAAAAAAAAAGGTTTTGCAAAGGTCAGTGTAGAAAAATCACTCATATGTTTTGTAAGTAAAAAGCTTTTAATAATAATAAAAAAGAGAGAGTGAATGTGAAGTCTAAGAGGAAATAGGAAATCAGTTTCTGCTGGAGGAAGAGTTCTCACTATCTGGCTACATGTACATTTGTGGTAATTGTTTAAATCTTTTTTTTTTTTTAATTTTATTTGCATAACATATGTGTGGGTAATTCTTCAACAATAACCCTTACATAGCTTTCCGTTACAAATTTTTCCCCCCAACTCCCCACCCCTCCCCTAGATGGCAGGATATCCACTACATGTTAATTATGTTAAAATATTGGCAAATCGAATATATGTATACATATTTCCAAACTTATCCTTGTTGTGCAAGAAAAATCTGATCTACACAAAAATATAC
This sequence comes from Myrmecobius fasciatus, assembly GCA_023553655.1. NCBI lineage: Eukaryota > Metazoa > Chordata > Mammalia > Dasyuromorphia > Myrmecobiidae > Myrmecobius > Myrmecobius fasciatus. The sequence continues at coordinate 95,847 of JAJPUD010001778.1, read as the reverse complement.
CAGATAAAGGAAACACAATGTAAGCAAACATCAATCAAGGAGTATGAGAATGTTATGTTGTGGTCCACATTTCACATCCCTCTCTCTGGGTGTATATGGCTTTCTTCAGTGAACAATTGGAGGTGGTTTGAAACATTTCATTGTTGAAGAGAGCCATGTCCATCAGAATTGATTGTCATATAGTACTGTTGTTGCCGTGTATAATGATCTCCTGGTTCTGCTCATTTCACTCAGCATCAGTTCATGTAAGTCTCTCCAAGCCTCTCTGAAATCATCTTGCTGGTCATTCCTTACAGAGCAATAATATTCCATAATATTCATATACCACAATTTATTCAGCCATTCTCCAATTGAAGGGCATCTATTCAATTTCCAGTTTCTAGCTACTACAAAAAGGGCTGCCACAAACATTCTTGCACATGTGGGGCCCTTTCTTTCCTTTATGATTTCTTTGGGATATAAGCCCAATAGAAATGCCGCTGGGTCAAAGGGTATGCACAGTTTGATAACTTTTTGAGTGTAGCTCCAAATTGTTCTCCAGAATGGCTGGATCCGTTCACAGTTCCACCAACAATGCATCAGTGTCCCAGCCCTCCCACATCCCCTCCAACATTCATCATTAACTTTTCCTGTCATTTTAGCCAATTTGACAGGTGTGAAGTGGTACCTCAGGGTTGTCTTGATTTGCATTTCTCTGATCAATAGTGATTTGGAGCACCTTTTCATATGACTATAAATAGTTTTAATTTCATCCTCTGAAAATTGTCTGTTCATATCCTTTGACCATTTATTGATTGGAGAATGGCTTGAATTTTTATAAATATGAGACAATTCTCTATATATTTTAGAGATGAGACCTTTATCAGAACCCTTAAATGTAAAGATGATTTCCCAATTTATTGCTTCCCTCCTAATCTTGTCTGCATTGATTTTGTTTGTACAAAAACTTTTTAACTTAATATAGTCCAAGTTATCTATCTGGTTTTCAATTAAGAGTTCCAGTTCTTCTTTGGACATAAATTTATTCCATCTCCATAGGTCTGAGAGGTAAACTATATTACATTCCTCTAATTTACTTATAGTATCACTCTTTATATCCAGATCATGAACCCATTTAGATCTTATCTTGGTTGTTATGTGGTGTTAGATGTGGGTCAAGCCCTAATTTCTTCCACACTAGTTTCCAGTTTTCCCAGCAGTTTTTGTCAAATAGTGAATACTTATCCCAAAAGCTGGGGTCTTTGGGTTTATCAAAGACTAAATTGCTATAGTTATTGCCTAGTTTGTCTTGTGATTCTATCCTATTCCACTGATCGACTACTCTATTTCTTAGCCAGTACCAAATGGTTTTGATGACCGCTGCTTTGTAATATAGTTTTAGATCTGGTACAGCAAGTCTACCATCGTCAGCCTTTTTTTTTTCATTAATCCCCTTGAAATTCTTGACCTTTTGTTTTTCCAAATGAACTTTGCTACTATTTTTTCTAGATCTGTAAGATAATTTCTTGGGAGTTTGATTGGTATGGCACTAAATAAGTAAATTAGTTTGGGTAATATTGTCATTTTTATTATATTCACTCGGCCTACCCATGAGCATTTTAAGTTTTTCCAATTGACTAGGTCTGATTTGATTTGTGTGGAAAGTGTTTTGTAGTTTAGTTCATATAGTTCCTGACTATCTCTTGGCAGATAAATTCCCAAATATTTTATACTATCAACAGTTATTTTGAATGGAATTTCTTTTTGTATCTCTTACTGCTGAACTTTATTGGTAATATATAAAAATGCTGATGATTTATGTGGATTTATTTTGTATCCAGCAACTTTGCTAAAGTTGTGAATTGTTTCTAGTAGTTTTTTAGTTGAGTCTTTAGGGTTCTCTACGTATATCATCATGTCATCTGCAAAGAGTGATAATTTGGTTTCCTCATTACCTATTCTAATTCCTTTAATCTCTTTTTCTTCTCTTACTGCCAAAGCTAACATTTCTAAGACAATATTAAATAATAATGGTGACAGTGGGCAGCCTTGCTTCACTCCTGATCTTATTGGGAATGGTTCTAGTTTGACTCCATTACATATGATGCTTGCTGAAGGTTTTAAGTAGATACTACTAATCATTTTAAGGAAAAGCCCATTTATTCTTATACTCTCCAATGTTTTTAATAGGAATGGGTGTTGGATTTTATCAAAGGCTTTTTCTGCATCTATTGAGATAATCATATGGTTTTTATTAATTTGGTTATTAATATAATTGATTATGCTAATAGTTTTCCTAATATTGAACCAGCCCTGCATTCCTGGTATAAATCCTACTTGGTCATGATGTATTATCCTGGGGATGACTTTCTGTAATCTTGTTGCTAAAATCTTATTTAAAATTTTTGCATCAATATTCATTAGGGAAATGGGTTTATAGTTTTCTTTCTCAGTTTTCTCCCTACCTGGTTTAGCTATCAGCACCATATCTGTGTCATAGAAGGAATTTGGTCGTACACCTTCTTTCCCTATCTTTTCAAATAGTTTATATAGTATTGGGATTAATTGTTCTTTGAATGTTTGGTAAAATTCACATGTAAATCCATCTGGTCCTGGAGATTTTTTCTTAGGGAGTTGATTAATAACTTGTTCTATTTCTTTTTCCAAAATAGGGCTATTTAAATAATTTATTTCCTCTTCTGTTAACCTTGGCAATCTATATTTTTATAGATATTCCTCCATTTCATTTACATTATCAAATTTATTGGCATAAAGTTGGGCAAAGAAACTCCTAATTATTACTCTTAATTTCCTCTTCATTGGAGGAAAGTTCTCCCTTATCATTTTTGAGACTAATAATTTGATTTTCCTCTTTCCTTTTTCTAATCAAATTAACTAAAGGCTTATCTATTTTGTTGGTTTTTTCATAAAACCAACTCTTAGTTTTATTTATTAATTCAATAGTTTTCTTATTTTCAATTTTATTGATCTCCCCTTTAATTTTCAGAATTTCCAATTTGGTATTTAATTGAGGGTTTTTAATTTGGTCTTTTTCTAGCTTTTTAAATTGTAAGCCCAGTTCATTGATCTTCTCTTTCTCTGTTTTACGCAAGTAAGCATCTAGAGATATAAAATTACCCCTTATAACCGCTTTAGCCGTGTTCCACAACTTTTGGTATGTTGTCTCATTGTTGTCATTCTCCTGGATGACATTTTCGATTGTGTCTATAATTTGCTCTTTCACCCATTCATTCTTCAGGATTAGATTATTTAATTTCCAAATAGCTTGTGGTCTATTTTCTCCTGGCCTTATATTACATGTGAGTTCTATTGCATCATGATCTGAGAAGGATGCATTTATTATTTCTGCTTTTCTGCATTTGATTTTGAGATTTTTATGCCCTAACACATGATCAATTTTTGTATAAGTTCCATGAACCCCTGAGAAAAAAGTATACTCCCTTCTATCACCATTCAATTTCCTCCAGATATCTATCATACCTAACGTTTCTAGCCTTTTGTTTACCTCCCTAACTTCTTTCTTATTGATTTTGTGATTTGATTTATCTAATTCTGAGAGAGCAAGGTTGAGATCCCCCACTAGTATAGTATTACTCTCTATTTCTCCTTGCATCTCTGTTAGTTTCTCCTCTAGGAATTTGGATGCTATACCACTTGGTGCATATATGTTTAGTATTGATACCGCTTCATTTTCTATGGTACCTTTTAGTAAAATATAGTTTCCTTCCTTATCTCCTTTAATTAGATGTATTTTTGTTTTTACTTGAACCGAGATAAGGATTGCTACCCCTGCCTTTCTTTGTTCACCTGAAGCATAGAAGATTCTGCTCCAGCCCCTTATCTTCATTCTGTATGTATCTCTATGCTTTAGATGTGTTTCTTGTAAACAACATATTGTAGGATTTTGGCTTTTAATCCAGTCTGCTACCCGCTTCCGTTTTATGGGAGAGTTCATCCCATTCACATTCACAGTTAAAATAACTATATCTGTATTCCCTGCCATCTTATTTACTCAGAGTTATGATTTTCTCTTCCCTTTCCCCTCTCTCCTTTCCCCCCTCCCCAGTACTTTGCTCTTGATGACCACCTCCCACCACTAATCCTCGTCCCTGTAGATTCCCTCCCTCCCCTTTATACCTTTTCCCTAATCCTTCTATTAGTTTATCCCTTTACTTTTCTCCCCTCCCTCCTACCTTCCCACAAGGAGGATCAGGCCTTTCTTTGAAGCCAAATGTGTCTGATATACTCTCTTAGAGTCCAATCTAATGAGAGTAAGGTTTACGCAATACTCATCGCCCTCCCTTCTTTCCCTCAATTATATTAGATCTTCTATGTCTCTTTATGAGATTTTGCCTTATTTTACCTCCTTTATTTTTACTTTATTTTGCCTCCTTTCCCCCCTCCCCCCTTTTTCTTTTTCAGTATGGTATCCCTTCCACCTCTAATTTCTTTTCCATTATTATCAAAGAAAAATCAAATTATACTGCCATTCTTTAAGGATACCTGTAGTAGAAATATAGTTCTCAAGAGTTTTCCTTTTTACCTTTTTATGCTTCTCTTGAGTTCTCTATTTGGAGGTCAAATTTTTTGTTCAGATCAGGTCTTTTCATTAGAAATAGGTGGAATTCTCCTGTATCATTGAATGACCATCTTCTTCCCTGGAAGATGATGCTCATTCTAGCTGGATAACTTATTCTTGGCTGTAATCCAAGTTCTTTTGCCTTTCTGAATATCTGATTCCATGCCCTTCGATCCTTTAAAGTGGAAGCTGACAGATCCTGTGTAATTCTAATTACAGTTCCTGGGTATTTGAACTGTTTCTAACTGCTTGCAATATCTTTTCCTTGGTGCGATAGTCCTGAAATTTGGCCACAATATTCCTTGGGGTTTTAATTTTGGGGTCTCTTTCTGGAGGTGATCAGTGAATTCTTTCAATGCCAATTTTGCCTTCTGATTCTAAAACATCAGGGCAATTCTCTTTCATGATTTCCTGGAAGATAGCATCCAGGTTCTTTTTTTCATCGTGGCTTTCAGGGAGTCCAATAATCCTTAAATTGTCTCTCCTGGATCTGTTTTCCAAGTCAGTTGTTTTTCCTAGGAGATATTTCATATTTTCTTCTATTTTTTCATTTTTTTGTTTTTGTTTGATTCTTGAAGTCTTATTGAATCATTTACTTCTATTTGTTCAATTTTAATTTTTAAAGTATTATTTCCTTCAGTTATCTTTTTTAGCTCCTTTTGTAGATGGCCAGTTGAATTTCTTGATTCAATGCATTCTTTTTCCATTTTTCCAGTTTTATTTTTCAGTGAATTGTTGTCTTTTTCCAATTCATCAATTTTTGTTTTTCAGTGAATTGTTGTCTTTTTCCAATTCACCAATTTTG
>JAJPUD010001778.1:66702-90453 GCA_023553655.1 Myrmecobius fasciatus | reverse complement strand
TTTTGTTTTTCAGTGAATTGTTGTCTTTTTCCAATTCACCAATTTTGTTTTTCAGTTCACCATTTTCATTTTCCAGTGAATTGGTGATTTTTTCCAATTCACCAATTTTGTTTTTCAGTGAATTGTTTTCTTTTTCCAATTCACCAGTCCTATTTTCCAGTTTTTGATATTTCTGTTGCCCTGATCTCAATTTATTTCCCCATTCTTCTTCTAGCTCTCTTTTGAGATTCTTAATGCAATCTTCCAGGTAAGCCTTCTGAAAGGGAGACCAACTTAAGTCTGCCTTTGTGGCTTAATCTGGCATTGTTTTCATAATGTCAGGATCTGGGGACTGTTCTATTTTTTCTCCGTAAAAGCTTTCTATGGTGAGAGCTCTCTTCTGCTTCTTGCATGATTTAAAGTTGGGATATTGGTCACCAGCAAAAAATACTGCAACAATTTGTATTTGCCCTGGGGCAGTTTGCCGAGTTGACTTCCGGTCTGAGGCTGGTCGGGCTAGATTCGCACTAGGACCACGTCTTCAGCTGCTCTCAATCCACCCTTTACCAAAGGCAGATCTGCCAAAGCTCCTGCCTGCAAGCGGAGCAGAGTGGCCCAGGCGTCTCCCAGGGGCTTCCTGGGTGCCCAAAATCCGCCCCTCTATGGCAGCCCTGACTTCCGCCCCGGCTGGAGTCTGATTGCGACCAGCGGCCGATTTCCCCTGAGGCTAACCTTCTCCGGAGTTCTTTCAAGGTAGATTTTTGATAGAAGTGCATTGTAGTCCAAATATTTGGCGGAGCCCTCACTCCAAAACCAGTTTGACGGCTCACTTTGTCTGGGTCTGAGGGAAGGTCCCAGGAGTTCACAGAGAATGGTGTCTGCAGTTCCCGTCTTGGCTCTGCCCCCATTTGTTTAAATCTTAAAATTAAATTATCTTTCTCTCACTTCATGGGAGAGTTCTCATGTGATATTAATAAATAAATAAAGAAAAAAAGAATTGGGAGGCACTAGACATGGAAAAGCATCAGATAACAGAAAAATTAAAGTGGTCATATTTTAGCAGAAAGAAAATGTTTTTTTCCTCCAATGGAATCATTCCTAAATCAGCCAATTCTGTATAGTCAAACTACTGACATGTTAGGCCAGATATTTGCATTAATGTAAAACTAGGAGGGAGAATAAAAATTAGAAAAAAGAATATTTATAAATGAAGCCTCAAATTGAAGCATAGCTTGTACGCAATTTCAACTAGAATTCCTAGGGGGAAAAATAAAAAATATATTTTTATAAATGAAATAAGTGCTAGGGAAAGAATTAGAAAAGAAAAGAGCTGTGGAAGAAATAATTGGAAGAGAATTAATATCTGGGAATAAGACAGATTTTAAGCAGTAGAATCCTTGAAAATTAGAAAGGACTAAATAAAAGCTAACAACTCTTGAAGAAAACAGGCAATATTAAAATAGAATCAACAGTATGTAGAAAATAGAAAAAATGTAAAGTATCTCATAACAAAATTCGTAGCAAATTAACTGACTTAGAAAACTGATTAGGGAACAAAAATTGGACTACATCAGAATCAGGGTCCAAGTATAAGGAGAATCATTCAACTAAGTCTAGAACAAGGTAATTTTAAAATAAGAATTAAAAATATTGCCTAGATTGCTTGTTGTGGAACAAATTGAAGATAGAAAGACTCTTACCAGTTGTCTTCTGAAAACACTCCTAAAATGAAGAGTCTCAGAAACATTTACCTAAGTTGTCACCATTAAGATCACAGAAGATTTAGCAGGTACCATTTTAAAGTAGTGGAAAGCTTGGAATTTTACATTCAGGATGATAAAAGATAAAAAGTTTACTCAGTATTATTCAATAGGAGAAAAAAATGGATTTTTAATGAAATAAAGGACTTCTAAACTTTCCTAATGAAATAAAGAGTGGGATAAATGGAAACTTTGAAATTCAGATATGGTAGTCAAGAGAAACACCGTAAGGTTAAAACAAGTGAGCATTCATAAAGTCCTAAACAAAATTGCACTGTTGACATTCTAAAGTGGGGAGGAGATAGATGCTACTTCATGTATCTCCTTAGAGCTCCGTTATCAGCAAGGCTTATAGAAATCTAATTAGACAGAAGAGCCTTGGAAATATTTTGTTATGTTATAATAAATTTTAAAGGATTATACGTGGGGGGGGGGCAGATGGACGGAAGGAGTTACCTTACATAATGTCATTGTGCAAGTAGAAGTCTGTACAGACTAGGAGAAAGGAGTAAGAGGAGAAGGTGACACTTGAATTCACTGTCATGATTAGATGAGCAAAGAATACATCCAGCATTTCATGAAAAAAGATTTCTACAGGGAAGTTAGGAGGAGTGGGGGTAGAACAGATTAAGGGAGACTTTAGTTCTAAGCAAAGCAAATACCTACTAAAGGATTTAAAAGAAAAGGATAAGAACTTGTGATTGAGTTCTGGTTGAGTAAGAAAAAAGAGGAGTGATAGAGAAACTTAAGGGAGAGAAAGCAGGGGAACAGAAATAGATTACTTCTGCCATATTGTTTTCAGTATCTTCATTTTTAAAGAGTGGGTGGAAAGCAAAGGGAAGTATGAGAATAGGATGAAGAGAACCATAGAATTTATGATTATAACTATGACGGTGAATAGGATGGACTCTTTCATAAAATTGGTTTAGAAAGCAGAATCCAATAAGATCTTGTATAGGGAGGAAAAAACACTTGAAAAAAAGACAGTTAAAATACAGGACCAGACTAAAATCTATTGTGCTGTAGCAGTCATGATCTTAGACAAGGCAACAGGAAAAAATAAATCAAAGTGATAAAGAGAAATTATATTTTGCTAAAAAGTATCATTGATGAAGGCAATATTAATACTAAAATACTTGCATATAAGTACTTAGATGATAGCATCCAAATAATTAAAAGTTAAGTGGATTACCAGGAGAAATAGACAGTAAAATTATAATATTGAAGAAATATCACTTTTACAAACATTTTTAGACATATAAAATCTAACCAAAAGTTAAAGAATCTGAGTAGAATTTTAGAAAAGATAATATCTGTTACTTCTCTGGTCATTATTAGATACCTATCGCTTAGCTGTTAATTGCATCTTTACAAAAATTTACCTGATATTAAAACAATACCGAAAACTATAAATATTAAGCACATTTTATGTAGTACATAATACACACACACACATATTTCATGAAGGGAAACTAAAGAAAAAAAACTTAATTGGAGATTAATTTCATCCTTTAAAATGGGTGCATCCACAAACAAATTGTGGAAATAATTGTTAATTTCATTTAATGAAAATGACAACAGTTAAACAACTTAGCAAATTTTTTTGATGAATCAAAGCATTCTTTAGGGAAAAATTAGTTTTTAGAAGAAACCATAAATGAACATCTAAAGGGGAAAACAAAAAAATGCTCATGAAATAAAATATGGGAATTTTACTAGACATTAAAGAAAAATTAATTTCAACATTACATACACTTTTGTAGGAGGGTAAGAATTTGCTAACCATTGGAAATAATTCTAATTTGATGGGGAGAGGTCCAGTGGAGAGGTAGGCAATGCTGCTGTATTCTGTGAGGCTTCTAAAAGTCCACCTCCACAGGATGAGCAGGAAGAGATATGTATGTCCTAGAAGTAGTGTAAAATTGCCAGTTGAAAAAGATGCAGAATGAAATGAGCAGAACAAGGAGAATGTTGACAGTAGCAGCAATAATATATGATGAAGAACTGTGAATGACTTAGATATTCTTAGCTTCTTTTCCTCCCTCCCTCCCTTTCTCTTTTCCCTCCCTCTTTCCCTTTCTCCCTCCTTCCCTCCCTTCATGCTTCCATTTCTTTTTCCCTCCCTCTCTCCCTTTTTTTCTCTTTCCTTCTCTTCCTCCCTTCCTTCCCTCCTTCCTTTTTCCCCTCCCTCTTTCTTTTTACTTTATCCCTTTACTCCCTCCTTCTTTTCTTTCATTAATTTTGTTCGAGTCTTCTTATGCAAAATAAGTAATATGGAAATGTTTTACATGATTACATACTATATACCCTATATAAGATTGCTTGCTATCTTAGAGAGTGGAAAGGGAAGAGAAAGTAGGAGGGGGATAGAATTTGAAACTCAACATTAAAAAAAAATTTACATTTAATTGGGGAAAAATAAGATATTATTTTATTTTTAAAAAGATTGCCATTGGAGAAATTTATGACCAGAAATAGATTTATCAGTCCCATATCTAGAGTAAAAAAAAATCAATTTCATTGGTATCTACAATAGTATACAGATAATATGAGAAAGACCCAAACCAACACATTGGATGAATTTCCTGTAGTTTTAGAGAATATGGATAAAAGTAATACAAAATTAAAATTTATAATAGTGGATTACTCAATATTGTGCATTAAAGAAATTCATAAAATGAATAGTTATCTGAAAATGTGCCCTCATGTCTGTGATGACTCACTCCTCAGAATCTGGACTTCAATATAGAAAGCCAGAAGGGAATTTAGAGATGTTGCAGTTAAAACAACTTCCTTGTTTTACAAATGAAGAAATTGAGGCTCAAAGAAGAGAATGGCTTGTTTAGGATTATCTAATAAGTAGAACTAGATTTATTCCTGAGTTCCAAATCCTTTGCTCTAGTGTCCTTTGATCATTGCACTTGATAAGGGCACAAGGTAAATTAGCTAATAGTTTATTAAGACAGAAGATTCTCTTGAGAAAAACTTGATAAAATATTTTCTTTTCTCCTTTTTCAGGCAGATAGCCCAGAGGAGATGCATAATTGGATTAAAGCAATTTCTGGTGCCATAGTAGCACAACGGGGACCTGGACGATCAGCAACTTCTGTATGTTTCTGAGCTTTTATTGCTTTCCAAAGTTTATTTCCATTTTATGACGTTGTATATCCTTTCCTTCTTAATTCTTCTTGTCTTCTTCTTGTAGTAAAGTATATTGCATGATAACTGTCATACCAACTAGACTTGCAAAAATAATGCATTTCTAATTTAATGCTTCCTGTTAGTGTTATGTATTTGTACCTTTTTTTGTGTGCATTGTATTGTCCTAAATGCACAATCAGGAAAACAAATTTTTCCAGGACTATTGATCTTAGGAAGTCCTAGGATAAAATTTTAATAGTTATAGTTTTAGTACAGCCAACTAATTCTTAGTATAAAATCATATTTGCAGATTTTTGAAAACTTGTAACTCATTTAGCCAATTACTACTAGGAAATTTTACTATCCTGAGGATCAGTTTACATCTGTCCTGAGGTCTTTATTTTCTATGTTGAATCTTAATCCAGATACCTTCAAATTTGTGTGTCTTCCAGTGTAATTGTGTGAATAAAGTTTTATTTTGGGGACCTACATGACTTTATAGGGCTGCATGTCTAGCCCTAATATGTTTTTAAGTCCTTGAAGATAATTGAAAATTGTCTATGCAATAGAGTCTTCTTGGATAGAACACTTTCTTCAATTGCATTTTGATCAATATTCATTCAGTATCTAGACCCATAAGACAAAGGAAGATAGGTAGTTATCTCAATGTATGTGTACAGTAGAATTTCTTCTTCATAGAGATAATTTAAGTTGTTTTTGTGCTATGTAACATATGACTTTACAGTTTTCATAAGGGTTTTATACAGTATAAAGTTCTTTGCCTAAAGCATATAAGTAGGTAGCCTTTAGAGAGATTAAAAAAGTATTTTTTAAAATATATTTTTAAAATAGAATTATTAATGCAAAGAGACAGATCAGGTCTAGAGCTTCAAATACTGCATAAGAACTGAAAGATATAATATGGGTTTTCCCCCTCATCAAAAACACTAAAAAACAAGTAAACAAAAAACACAAGTCCTAATATTCTGTTTGTAGTAATTCTCAAGTATTTATTTAACCTGTATAGATAAGGAATACATTTTGTTCACTGATTAGAAAGTCTGAACTCTGCTGTGAAAGAGTTTCTCAACTGTTCTTTAAATATTATACCTCATTATAGAGAATTTTTATAGTGTCATGTAGATTTATCATGCAATGATCACTGCTCAAATGTGGATTAAGCTTAAGTTTTATATTTTCCTGGTGGTAGTACTTTTCTTACAAACAGATCAGTACTTAGAAACCAGTTTTTGTTTGTTCTTCAACATTTAAGTCATCAGATGTATGTAGGTTTTTTTATTTGTAAAAGTGAGATCTTATGTTAACTAGTAATTTTTTTTTTTTTACTGCCTAATGTTCCATGTGAACTTTGCAGCATTGAAGTATGAGTCTTTCTGCAAAAGCAATGGGTGTTGGGGCAAGAAAAAATTGGAAAGGGTGTTTGTGCTTTGTGGTGGGGGCAAATTGGGCATTCTAGCTATTCCTATTTTTCAGCAACACTTTTTCTCTTTTCCTCCCTCTCTTAAGTATAGGTTAACTCTAATCTTAGCTTTGCACTGTGTTCCAGATGCGGCAGGCCAGAAGGCTGTCGAATCCTTGTATACCGAGGTATACATCAAGAACTGGTGAATGCAGCACGTATGTGGGCTCTCATATAAACTTGCCTTCTTAACAGAGGGCTAGGACTTACACACTACTCACCACTTATCATAGAAAGTTGAGTTAAACTAAACTACCTCTTGCAGTTACCATAACTGCTTTTGTCAACACTAACCAGTCATCAGGTTTCATATATGTTGCAAAAAATTTAGACAATTGACCAAAGAAATCCATACATTAGTCAAGATATACAAAATGTACATCTTGATAGATAACACAAACTATGATAAAGTTTAAAGAAAAATTAATGTAAAAATTAGTTTGATGATTTCCCATGAGAGTTCCAACATTTACATTATTTTTATATCTCACTGAAATATAAACCAAATTCTGACCTAATGACCAAATTTGTGCAAATTCATATATGCACGTATACTTGATAAACTTAATATTATAATAATCTGCATGACATTTAAAAATACAGATTGAATGGCATCATCATGTGGAAACTAATATTTGAATCATTTTTATTAGCCTTTTGTTTTCAAAGCCATGAGTGTGGTAAATGAACATAGTATGCTTAAGTTATGTAGTTATAGCCAATTGAATGGCAAATTTAAGCATATCCACCAATGAAATTCAATAAGAAATGTATGAAATTTGTTTTAATAAATATTTTACTTATATACTTCTCTTATCACTAAAAATATATGTATGTATATATATACATACATACATATATACACATAGATTCATCATTAATAATTTTAATATTTTGTGAAGTTAAAACTCAGTGAATAAGATTGTTAGATAATATTACCTTATTAAAAACAACAACAAACAAACCTACTTGGTGAAGAACCTGAATTTTATTTGTCTAGTCTACATTTTTAAGTTGAACTGCAAAGAATATTTTTCCATTTTTTGTGGAGGATATTTCCCATCATCAAATTAGGATACAATGTTTTTATTTAGATGAGATCACTCTATTAAGCTTCCATTAAAATACACTTTTCTCTTATTAATGGAACACTTAACTAATTAGAACAGCTTATATTGGCAAAACTCTTAAAGCTTCTGGAGCTGCCAAGACCAGCTTTAGTGAGATATCTGTATGTCTACATATTGATATGTAACTGGTTTCTTAGCGGAAATGGTTGTTGGCTCTCACTGCTATCTACTCACCCCTAAAAATGCATTGCTTTGGAACAGCACCTGTTTATTTGTGCTGTCATGGCTCATGCTTCGCTTTATGTGTCTGTGTGCCTGTTTGTGCCCATGTATGTTTTGTTCTTCAGTCTCACACTTAGTTATTGCCTTCGTTATTAACAGATGTATTTGACTGATACCGTTCTTTCCAGGAGCATTCCAACTGTTCTTCAGAACCCAGCTATGCTCTCCGTTCTGCCAGTGCAACAGCAGCCACCTCACATTCCACAGCCTCTCGCCACAACTCTCTGGGCTCAAGCTTTACCATGGAGAAGCGAGGATATTACGAATCTTTTGCCAAGGCCAAGTCAGGGAACTTCAAGGTCCAGACTCTCACTCCAAGAGAATCAGCTTCCAAAGTGACTGTCCAAGCCATGCCGAAACCTCAGCATCACAATGGCCCTCAGGAAAGAGAGAATGACTTAGTGGATCTGGATGATGCAAGCCTTCCAGTTAGTGATGTATAAGAATGGAAACATTTGGAGAGAAGGATCCACTTATTAAATGCTTGATTTCCTTTCATATAGGGGTTTCTAGCCAAAGATGAGAAAGAAAGGGAGAGGTAAAAGAAATTTGGGAAAGATTCACATGAAATGTACTGCCTCTGACTTGTTTTTCTTATAAACTGGTAATCCCAGGTAATCCGGAGAATGGCCAGACTAGAACCAAGCTCTTAAAATATTAAGAATGTGTTTCACTACCAAGGATCTAAATTCAATTCAATAAATACTGATGTAAGTACCTACTAAGAAATAAAAATGTTTAAATTGTCTACTGAGTGATTAAATATTTGTTTAAATCACTCTTAGAAAATTTGGCAATTTCATATATACCAAATTAAAAACATTCATTGTTTTGATGGATAGAGGAGTTATATTGATCTTATTATATTGAGTCTTTTAAAAAGGTGGATATAAAGACCTCTTAAGTATTTCACTATCCATACCTTTTAATTGATCAGCATTATCTATTGAAAAGTTACCAGACTGAGATGTCATTTGCATCTTACGTCTGTGGTGCTGCAAAATTTTCTTTAGAATGTTGATAATTTTGAAAATTAGACCTTTTTTTTTTTTTCCTTTTTAAAACATGCACTGGTTCTTAAGGTGAGTGGTAACTTTTGCACATCAGGTATTATTGGACCATCTTTATAAGGGTTTTGGTTGGATTGGGTTAAGGGAAAAAATGGGAATTGAAACTACTATATCCTAGATATTTGAACTAAATACATTTTATATTGTATTGTATCAGGCCTTGCTTTTGTTCACTGTTGAAAATTACATTCTTTGGTATGAGTTTTTTGAGAGATTTGGTTTTTCTTATCAACATTTTGTGAATACTTCTTGTTTCTGTATTTGAATCAGTGAAAGACCTCAAGTTTATTTTATATGTAAAGACACAATTGATGACCTCTCTTAGTTATTCAATTGTGGCCTGTAACTTTTGTCACTGATGATCTATATTAAAGTGCCTGTGTTTTCTCATTTTATTTCTAAACATGTTGAGATCAATGTGTTCATGACCCTACCTTAACTGGTTTAAAACTTTGGGATGAAATTATATTTGAGTAGTATAATTTGTATTAAACTATTTAAGATAATGTCTTATGCTAGGGATATCAGAATACTGATGCTAGATCTCCTAGCTGTGCAATATGTACATTTCTAAAACTGAATTCTGGATATACATTATATTATACAATGTCATAAATATGAACAATACTTCTAAGGAATCTTTAAATTTCACATATTTAATAGTAGAACTAAATTGAGCATGTACCATTTTGTGATTCAGTTTTGAAGACATTTGCTTTAACCAAACAATCTTGAATTTTATGTGCTGCTATTTTTGTGATTAAAATTTGCCATTTTGCAGTAGCTTGTTTTCTGCAAATTAATAGATAATGTGTCATGTGGGTCTCTTTTCATTTTCCAAATTGACTTCTTGTCTATGAGATACTGAAGTTTTCTACTAAAATAGTGATATCTAAGGGTCACATAATCTGCATAATGCCAGAATTAAGTATAACAATTTAAAAAACAGAATGGATAAAGGTTACCATTGTCGAGGGTTTTTATTTTCATTCATAAGCTAACATTTATAAAAGTTGTACTTGTAAGCTGTTTTTGTTTTGTCAGATTTTTTTTTAAATTTTGGGTTTTGGTCCAGACCTGTGATTTCATTGGTATAGCGAGTCCCCAGTCTTTCTACCAATGCGGATCAACAATTGTAGTCCAATTTATAGCCTTCTGGGCCCTAAAATGTTAAGTGGGACTGCTTTTGGTCACCAGTCAGAATGTGTGAGAAATGAGACTTGAACCCAGGTCTTCCTAGCAGTCAGGCCAGCTTTATGTACCATACTGCATCTCTCTTGGCAGATACCTATGAGAGCTAATTACAGAATTAAACTGATATAAAGCAAGTTAAAATTGTTTAACTAATATATTAAAAATAGTAATTATTTTTAAAATTTCTGAAAGCATACCTGTGAAGAACAGTTTTCATTCTAGACCTGAATTTAATTTTCTTTGGTACAACTTTTACCTTGCATGTTCATTTTAGTATTTTGGTATTGGCGATTTGACATATTTGGTGGAGGCAGAAGTTTAGCTCCATTTTGGGACTTTTTATAGAACTACTATGGTAGTTTCTTAGCATAGGAAAATGTTCTTGTGGTTGATAATTGTCAGGGTCTCCTAATATTTATCAATACTTTTATAAATCTATGAAAATTGTTAAATTATTTTAGAACTTGTGCTGTTTCTTGTAAATATGTCACATTTTGAATTGTCAATAAATTAGTTTGGATAACTTAATACTTGCTGCATTTTTTTCATATGTTGCATGCTTTTTTTTCAGAGTTGGGGGAAGATATGTTTATCTGTTCTTCCTTCTTCCCTAGTACCTTCTCTGACCTATTTAAGGCTTTGTGTCCCCCCCCCCCCCCCATTGAACAACTGTAATGACTAGTTAATAAACTGGTCAGGTTGACTTTCTATTCTTTGTTATTCATTTTGGTTTCCTTAGCTCTTCATAAACAGAATGAAAATGATAAAGAAATAGAAGTTATGTTCAATTCATTGACTTAATTTCAAATTTAAGAAGTACTGAGGCCTTTGATAAAATATTTTGCCTGATAAAGATAAACCAGCTTAAGCTAGGATTGTTGAACCCTCCCCCAAAGTAAAGAAAATTAATGACTGAAAAAATTAGCCTGCTGGTTATCTTGTTAAACATGTAGAATTAGTTTCCTGAATAAAATTTATCATCATGTTTCATAGAACAGTGTATTTTGAATAATATGGGCTGGTTAGCATAACTGATTAGAATACCTAGTATAGGTAAAGATCAAATTAAGCATTTAAGTCCCGAGTTATTTAGTAAAAAGAAAAAAACCCATTTCAGGATCACAAACTATACATCTATATATCCTTGTGACTATTGACTTATTAACTTACAAACACTCCATTGATGGATAAAAGGTAATATGAACTGGTACAAGCTAGAATCACTGATGCTTAACCAAAGTAAAATCTAGTATGAAACAAGTTAATAGCATCTATTTTACAATATAATAAACACAGTGAAGAAACTTTATATTTAACAGTCAGTGTGGCATAATGGTTAACATTCTGAACTTGAAATCATCAATATCTGGGTTCAAAGCCTTCCTTTTCAAAAAAAGGAGCATTTCATCCACTTAGAACATGAAAACAGGTGAAGAAATGCATCAAAATCAATAGGAAAATGGAGGGGGAAGGAGTTTAAGAGGGAGCACAACACAGGTGAGAGAATTAGCAAAATACTTCCTGATCCTGAAGAAGAAGTTAAAGGGAAAGGCATAAAGAAAAACTAAGAACTAGGATTTTAAAAGGTGTTCCATTATTTTGGGGGAATGGCTGCAGA
The DNA here is from genome assembly GCA_023553655.1 of Myrmecobius fasciatus. Taxonomy (NCBI): domain Eukaryota; kingdom Metazoa; phylum Chordata; class Mammalia; order Dasyuromorphia; family Myrmecobiidae; genus Myrmecobius; species Myrmecobius fasciatus. The sequence goes on along the minus strand of JAJPUD010001778.1, from coordinate 78,859 downwards.
AATTATAAATGAATGGAAGGGGATATTGTAACAAAAGAAATAAATGGTCTGGGGAAGGTAGGTGGTACAGTGGATAGAGCACCAGCCCTGAAGTCAGGAGGACCTGAATTCAAATTTGGTCTCAGACACTTAACAGTTCCTGGCTGTGTGACCTTGGGCAAGTCACTTAACCTCAAGGAAAAAAAAAAAAAAGAAATGGTGTAAGAATCCTAGGTAGTATGAACTGATGCAGAATAAAATAAGTAGAACCCAGAAGAAAAATTTGTTCACAGCCAGCAAAATAAACTTTAAAAAGCCAAAAAAAAACCCAAAACACAAAGCTTTTTAAAGACTTAAAGTGCTTAAACAATGACTACTCACAATTCCTAAGAATCTATACTGAAGCATGTTTCCTCCCTCTAGACAGATGAGAGTTTTTTTTTTTTTTACATAAACACTGAATAGATTTGTTTTACTTTACTATGCCTGTTTGTTACAAAAGTTTTTTTTTTTTTCTTTAGGTTTTTAATTGGGGATAAAAGAGGTTAGCTATAGTGGTGCTAAAAAAAAGCAACTTGAATGTTTAATAGGACAAAAAAGCAGGACAGTTTTGAAGGTAAAGTGGAGTTTATTGCACTTTTAAAAGATATGAAATGGAAATTAATATTCTCATATATAACCCTATTTTTGTGTTCCTGCTGGTAATATGGAAATACTCTTTTTTTGGTGTTCAGAATGTAAAAAGAAAATTTTTAAAAAATCAAAGCTTTCTCTTGATATATACAGGATGTGTGATCCTGGCAAGTTTGTTAACATCCCTGACATAGTTGCCTCATTTGTAGAATGAGACCAATACCTGTAATATCTGTTTGATGCCTTAAAGGTTATTAAAGATGAGTATGGGGAATGGTGTTTGCTATGGGTCTGGATAGATTTGATTTGGTTATTTTTTTTATTTAACAGTATTTTTCTTCCAATTACATGTAAAGATAATTTTCAATATTCATTTTTATGAAATTTTGAGTTCCAATTTTTCTCCCTTTCCCCCCACCAAGACAGCAATCTGTTATAGATTTTACATGTATAATTATAATTAACAAAATTTTATATCACTCATATTGTGAAAGAAGAATCAGAACAAAAGAGAAAAACTATTAGAAGGAAAAAAGCAAACAAATTTTAAAAAGTGAAAATAGTATTCTTTGATCACATTTAGTCTCCATAATTCTTTCTCTGATTATTAATGGCTTTTTGTATCACAAGTCTTTTGGAATTGTCTTGGATCACTGCATTTATTGCTAAAAAAAGTTTTATCTATTATAGTTGATCGGCTGGATAAATTTTAAATGTCAGTTTGATGCATATTGTAATGGCTGATAACTGATTCATGAAATCTTCATTTTGCTGTTTGCTTTTTACACATTTCTTTTTTCACTACTCTTATATCCCTTTATGATTTTATTTTTCGACACGATACAGACGTAGGTTATCTTATTCCTTTGCCAGTATCATATAGTATCTCTTTAAAGGCATCCCACACATCAAGAGAAAAACAAAAAAGGGATGAAAGTATAAAGGAAAGAAGAAAGTGAAAGGGAAAAACCTGTGTGTATCACTTCATAGCACTCCTGTGTTCCTGAGAATTGGGGATTAGATGGTATGAAATGTTTTTGATGGAAGATGCTCATCTTGATCTGATATTAAGATGGATGATATAAAAAGCAATCAGTTCTTCTAGAATAAGGAATTATCTTAAAGCTGCTTAGATTTTATTTCAGAATTTACAACTCTATGCACTTAAGTAACATAATACACTAATTATATTTTTTTGCTCCTAGAAACTGGCCTCAAAGTTTATGTACACTCTTTAGTTTTCACAGCTCATAATGGAGTAGTTGTGTAATGCTTGTAGGATGAATTAATAGTCTGTATTGCTACATCTTTTCCTCATGCTTTATTCCAGAAGATAATTATTTCTTTATTGGACTAATACTAGCAGAGTCCTCCCAACACCCTACTCTTTGTGCCTCTAGTAGGGTTGCAAGATCTTATTCCAGGCCTCTGAATGGGTGACCCGCTAGCTATTGCTCTAAGGATGCAGAATTCTCTTTAGAAATTCTCTTTGACTCTTAAGTCACAGTTTGGAGCAGAATTGAGATATATGTGGAAATATTTAGAAAATCATAAAACGGGAATATATGTTTCCATCCTTATTCTCACATTTGTATTCGGGAGTGTTGTAGACTAAGTCCTGTCTTCTGCTGTTTCCTTTTCTCCTGTGCTTTTCTTGTGTCCCACGTGTATTTATTTGGTATCCTTTGTATCTGTCTGATGATTACCTTTTCTTCAGTTTTACCTTTCTGGAATGACCTCTATTCCTGAAATCCCAAGTGTGTGTGTGTGTGTGCGTGTGTGTGTGTGTGTGTGTTTTCTGGGAAACCTCAACCTGCTAACCAAAAGAGATAGTTTCCTACACATAGTATATTTGTTTATCTTTTTATTTCAAGAAGGAAGTGCCATTTTGGTTTTCTATGGTACTTTGCGCATAGCTTCCAGTCTGCTATCATTTAGTACTTCATAAACATTAGTGGAGATCTTGATCACCTTTATCAGTGTGCATTTTATCACCGTGCTTTATCAGGGTCCTAATGATGCTCCTGTGTGTGTGCCTTAGAGACCCTTTAGTCCAATCTCTGGCAGCTGCCTAGGTGATAGGATAGAGATAGAACATGGAGTGTGGAATCAAGAAGCCGCAGCTCCTGAATTCAAATCTGACCTCAGACTCTTACCAGCTGTGTGACCCTGGTCAAGTCACCTAACTCTATTTGCCTGCGTTTCCTCTGCAAAATGAGCAGGAAATGGCCAGCCTCTGCAGTCTTTGCCAAGAAAAAAAAAAGAAGCTAACTACCTCAGATCGATACAAAACTGAAACAATTTAATCCCCTTATTTTACAGATGAGAAAATGGAGGACTAGAGAGACAAGTTGCCCCCAGTCAGAAATCGATTAACTTTCTGAGGTAGGAGTTGGATCTAGGTCTTCTACCTTCACATTTATGTGGATGATAATCCCAAGAAAATTCCAGTGCTAGTGATGGGGTGTTTTCTCCCAGAATTCATTTCTTCATGTGTATTAGTATTTCTTTTACCCCACTTGCCCTAAGAGTCCAAGAGGCCATGTTCTTCTTTTGAGTGGCTATTTTTCTCATTGGTTAAAAAAACAAAACAAAACACTTATGTATTTCATGAAATAGTATTTGCTAAGTTAGTTAAAAGAAGGCATCAGGAGGTGGAAGGGAGAGAGGGCATGTTGATCCAACCCTTGTTCTTCTAACTTGCTCTTGGTAAAACACTTCTCTGTGGGTCATAGCCCCATCGTTGTAGAATGAAATTAAATTCAGATGACATCCCAGGTTGCTTCCAATGTAAATATACTATGACTTCATTATTGTGTGACATCTCCTTTGCAATCCAATAGCTCTAATCTCAATTAGCTTTGTCAAATGTTAACTAGTACAACTTTGATTTTTAACTCTCTAAAAAGGACTTCAAAAAATTTACAAAGTGGGGCAGCTAGGTGGCGCAGTGGATAGAGCACCAACCCTGAAGTCAGGAAGACCTGAGTTCAAATCTGGTCTCAGACACTTAACATTCCCTAGCTGTGTGACCCTGGGCAAGTCACTTAACCTCAATTGCCTCAGCAAAAAAGCAAAAAAAAAAAAAAAAATTTACAAAGTAAGGTGAAATGAAATGTGGAATCTTCAACTTGGATGTCTAAAATTAAAAAAAAAATTATTAGTTTTCCATTCTCTTCTATATGGAGTCCAGATATCTTCATTCTTAATATTTTACTTTATGCAATACATTGATATCAAATATATAAACTTTTCCCCTTCTATTCAAGTAATTGAAGTAGATGATTATTTATATCAAACTCATCAAACAGCGGATTTGATAAAGATGTCCCCTTTGTCTTTGAAAGAATTGGTTAATTTTTCAAATGCCTATAAACATACAGATATGATACAAAGTGTGTGTAAATTATTTTATTTCTTTGTCAGCTTTTTCATATGTCTATCATCTAAAATTATTTGTTTATATTTTTTGATTTCAGCATAATATAAAAATTACACTTATCTGAATATTAAATAGGACAAAATTATTCCAATATTGTCAGATTGAAAGTCTTTAAAATTTTGATTATTTTATTTCATTTATCAATTAATTACCATTAAGGTGAATGGAGAGTAGATTTTCCCATAAATTGAGACTCCAGGTCCCATAATATTGTAATACTCCTATGATAATAGCACCACCTTCTGGTCATATGGCAATTCTCGTTTTATAATGTCCGAGGGTCAATTTGCAATAAATTATTTGACACCTACTTCCCCCAACAAACTTATTTATTTTGCCCAATCAATAAAGTTTAAGAACAAAATTTTTCTGTTGTCTAGCATGTAGCTGGAATTTTAAAATAAATCAGACTACATTTTCTCAAAGAACCACATTTATTTCGAATCAGGAATTGAATAGAGTGCATTTAACACTCCTCAGAGCTGATTGGTGATTGAAGGAAGGGGCTTAAACTCAGTTTTTAGCTTTGGTGAATTCAACAGTTCCTGTGACAGAGAGAGCCAGAGATAGATAGACATGAAATTATTTACAAATCACCTAGCCTGTTAGCAATGAACATGGTTAATTTTGTGATAGTTGTTATTGTGTGGTTCTATAGATTGTTGGAAATTTTGTCCACTCTTGACTTCCGAGCAGTATTAGGGCCCTTTATTTGCTTTAATTAATGATTAACTCGTTTGGTAGAAAATCACTAGAGAAAACTAAATTTAAAATACTAAACCAGGACAGGCCTCCAGGATTAGTTTGCTTAAACCACATGCTGCCTGATCTTAGCATTAGGATCCAAGAACTCCAAAAATTAAATTCATGATGACTTCATCATCAGACATGCTCTTTGTTCTAGGAATATTTTGAAGCTTAGTGATGGGGGGCTAAGAGAGGGCTGGAATTGGAGTTAGGAATATCTGACTTCAAATGTTACCTGTAGGTATTTAATGTGTGACTGGGCAAATCATTTAGCATTTCTGGAATTCCATTTCCTCATCTGCAAAATGGAGGACTTATATTCCATGACCTCTGTGGTCCCTTTCCACTCTAAATCTTTGATCTTATACTTTCTTTAGGAAACTCATCCATTTTACAACTTAGGAGACAACAAATAAATTTTTTGGAATTAAATGATATTTGCCCTGATAACAAATGAACAGAGAGCCATGGCAGTGCTAACTAAAACACCCAAAAGAGCCCACACAGTTAATCAAAACCAAAGTTAACTCTAACCCCCCAATAAAAAAAATTAAAATTAAAATTAAATTTAAAAATTTAAAAAGAAAAAGAAAGAAAGAGATAACAGCAATTATAAACTAACAACAACAACAACAAAAAAAAAACCTTTCTTTATTCTGTTGGAGGAAGGAAACTAAACACATGTACTAACCCCCTTCCCCTCCCATAGGAAACCTGCTTTAGTGTGGAAAAAATCTCAATGTTTAGACCCATGGCTACTCAGTGAGCTATAACCCTCACAATGAGGGGTGACAGCAACAATGCGACAAGTTTGATTCATAGCAGGACTTCTTGACCAGAACATGGGTACTCCAGGTGCTTGCCCAAGCTGAGGGACCACCTGGTGTTGGTGTGAAACAATTCTGGGCTTTTGTTATGACCAAGATCATCCAGAGAGTGAGTCGCAAAGGGTTGTTGTTCTGCCAAGCTCAGGGCACAGCTTAATTTGCTGGGTTTTAGCTCTGGAAAATATGGTAAAGAGAAGAAAAGCAAAAAAGAGAGGGGTGATCTTGTCACGGATGAGAGGGTTCTGACAATGGTTAAGCCAGATAAATTGGGATATCTTTAACTTAAACACAAACACTGACCATATGTAAAGGCACTATACTTAATATTGGTATTTTTTATTAGAAACCTTTGTAAATTTTTTAATGTACATATTATGGTTCATATTTCCTACATAATTTGTTTTTGACAAACTTTACATTTGCATTCTTTTAAAAATATTTTATTTCACCCAATTACATGTAAAAACAATTTTAACGTTGTTTTAAGGTTTTGAGTTTTAAATTCTATTCCTTCCTTTCTCCCTTCTCTCCCTGAGATAGTAAACAATCTGATATAGTTTATGTGTATAACCGTGTTAAAAAATTCCATATTAACCATTTCCTTAAAGAAGACTTGAACCAAAAAGGAAAGAAAAAGAAAAAAGGTATTAAAAGGTATTTGTGTTGTAAAAGAATTTGGCAACTTCTTAACTTAGTTTTTCAAAGAGTTTACATATATAGTAGTGGGATTAATCTTTAAATGTTTGGTAGAATTTGTTTGTGAATCCATTTGATCCTGAGGATTTTCCTTAGGAAGTGTGATTGATGACTTGTTCAATTTCTTTTTCTAAAATTGAGTTATTTAGTATTCTATTTCCTCTTTTCCTAATCTAGGCAATTTATGTTTTTGTTAGTATTTATACATTTCATTTAGATTGTCAGATTTGTTGATATATAATTGGGCAAAATAACTCCTAATAATTGTTTTAATTTCCTCTTCAGTGGTGGTAAATTTAACAAAAAAACTGGTATTTTTAGAGAAGGCCAGACTCTCTTAGAAATCTATGTAAAATGATTATAACAATATAAGAAGAAAAAAAAACAATACCCAATGTGAAACTGAACTCTTTGTTCATCAAGGCTGACTCCAAAGAAAAGAGGAAAAAAATCTCCCCTCTCTCTTCTTTGGAGTCCCTGGGTATAGAATATTGACTATACCAACAGACTTGTTGTGCTGTTCAGTTTTGCCTAAATTGTTTTTTGTCTTTGTTACAAGGGAGGGATATGTTTGGAAATGAAGGTGATGTATGAACAAGGTATTAAAATATTTATTAAAGAAATGTACTGTACTAGCATAGTGCTTTCTAACAAAATATATTTCCACCTTTTTCACCTTGTAAGGCTGGTCAGAAAGACCAATATAGTTATCAAGTTTTCCTATCTGTATCAAAAGAGCTCTAGGGGCAACTAGGTGGCATAGTGGATAGAGCACCAGCCCTGAAGTCAGGAGGACCTGAGTTCAAATGTGGTCTCAGACACGTAACAGCTGTGTGACCCTGGGCAAGTCACTTAACCCCAATTGCCTCAGCAAAAAAGCAAAAAAAAAAAAAAAAAGAGCTCTAGGTATATTTATTCTGTGTCTGGGATGTAAATAAATTCCTTTAGGTCAAAAATTATTTCATTCTTGTTTTTGTGTCTCCAGCTCCTAGTACATGAATGCTTGATAAATGTTTGTTGAAATGAATCAACCAGTTCATTGAAGAAATCAAACTAGTTGTTGGAATCAATATAGTTGAATCAACATTTTCATGTAGACAGATATATTGTTGTTTATCCTTTGTTTTTGAGGAGGACCAGTGACATTATAAGATGATGTCTTGACTTGTGCATGAATTAGATTTAAGTGAGATCATAGCATTTATATAAATAAATGTAAGAAACTACATAAAGTTTGTTTTGGTATATTCTGGGTTTCACCTAATATAGAAAGAGATGACAAAGTGTATTACAAAAATTGTAAGATTTAGAATGGGAAGAAATGTTAGATATTATCAGATTATTATAGGCTCTGGAGTCATAGGACTAGAGTCAAATTGTACTCCTAATAATACTTACTTTCTGTCTGACTTTGACTATGTCACTTTAGCTCTTCCCTTTCCCCTCCCAAAGTTTCAGTTTCCTCATCTCTAAAATGGGGGGTTTGGATTAGATGGCTTCTGAGCTCTTTTTCAGGTCCAGATATATGATTTTTGATCTAGTCTAACTTGATCATTTGACAAATTAGGAAAGTGAGGCTGAGAAAGGTTGTGGTATGAATAATGTAGAATTTAGAAATCCCCCTTCTGATCATCTCTTCTCCCATTTTTCATTCTGTTTTGTTCTTTCTTAACCTTTTATTTTCTCTTACCATGACCTTCTTTGGACAGTCTTGATTGATCAATTACACTGTCCTCCAACTTTAAATCTCCCTTAACTGATCTTAGCCTGTACCCAATCTTCAATGCTGGGTAACATTGCTGATTAGTTGGGGGAGTTAATAGAGCCATTTCAATTGGATCTACTCCAAATTCTCATGGTCTAGTCTTTCCTGGAGTCTGTGTTGCAAGGGAGTCCTATTCTTCTCTGACTGACTATCACATTTTTCTCAGGGACTGTTCCAAGCCCTTTTCTGTCTTCTTGGACACACTACATCACTTTTATTCCAACTTTCTCAGCAGATGTTTTTTTCTCCTTCACTAGACAAAACTGGGCTCATCCACTATGTGCTCCACCGTCTTCCCTATTGTTCTATACATTAGAATCTCTCAAATTTAATTATGTCTCTTAGTTTTCCCAAGTTTCTAAAAAGACCATTTTTGTCAAAGTCCATTCTATTTTATGCTATTGCTCTCATGTCATTTCATCTCCTCCAAAAACTTTAGTATTTCCTTTGCTACCCACAGAGGTTTTTGCTCATCTTTAAACTTCACCTTGTTCTGTTAGCTCCCAAGCTATCTTATATTTATCTCTTCCTTTTCATTGCCAAGCATCTAGAAAGAGCTGCCTATTCTTTTTGTTTTGTTTCTTATTCATCCACTTTCGTCTCAACTGCTTCTAATCAGATTTCCAACTGTACTAGCCTTTTGCAGTTCCTCTGTTTAAGGGTTTTTAATGCTCTCTTTAATGTTAAATAAAGTTATTTTTTTCTCAGCTATAAAAACTCATTGATCTTTCTACAATTTTTGATTTTTCACCCACCTGAACTTTTTGAATACACTTTTCTCTTGATTTTCATGATATTGCGGTCATGGTTTTCCTCCACCTTTGTGATGATGGTTCCTTTTCACTCTTTTTTTTTTTTTTTTGTTCATCATCTATCTTCCACTTCTTTAGAATGAGTATACCTCAAGGATCCATCTTTAATCTATGCTCCCTAAACTATTTTAGGAGCTTTCATAGATTCAATTATTTCCACACAGATGACTCCAAATATATACACTTTCGATAAAACTCCAATTATGCATTATCAATTATCTGGTAGATGTCTGTCTATGAATGATCCATCAGAGTCTCAAAATGGAATTTATTTTTGCCCTGCTTTGCTATTCTTTCTATATACAAATTTGAAACCATGAAATTACCCTTGACTGTCCCTTCTCCAACACCTTCTTCATATTCAGTGGTTTGCCATGTCTTATTGATTTTATCTATGTCCCACAATAGTTCCCTACTCCTTTCTTATGGCTACCACTAGATTAGGCCCTAATTACTTTACTTCTGAACTATAGTAATAGCCTCTACTGTTTTTTGCTTATAGTAGCTTCTCTTTTCAATCCATCTTCTATGTAGTTGTAAAAATAATCTTACTAAGATCCAAGAATGACCACATCCTCCTTCTTCCCCCAAACCCTCAGTGAATATTGCTTCTAGGACGAAATACCAACTAAAATGCCAGATATTTAAGGCTCTCTACAATTTAGTTCTGAGGTTTATTCTGGTTCCTGAGAGGAGCTTAGTACTCTTAAGAACTGAAAACACTATTTTAGCCACATGCCATGACTGAATTGATCTATCCTTTTCTTACTATCAGAAGGCATGCACAAAGGGGTGTTTTCTGATATTTTTGAGAATAGATACTGAGAGCACTAAAGACCTAATTCAGTAGCACTGATTTTAATTCCAGTTCTGTTGCTAAATAGCCATGTGACCTGGGCAAGTCACTTTTCCCTATGATTTCAGTTTTCTTTTCTTTATGAAATGTAGGATGGGTGGGGATGGCAGGAAAACAATTCATATAGTAACAAAAACTTTGATCAAAGAACCCTTGCCTATAATAATGATCTAGCTCTAATGACATTTATTTCAGATCATGAAAAAAATTTCTAAAGAATTTCATTCCTATACTGAAAATTTTTCTTCCCCAAAAGAACTATCCAATTATTTTACAGAGACCAGATCTCCTTTTACATATGGGCAATATGTTAGCATGCTGTTGACTTCAGATTTTTAACCAGTGTGATCTTTGGGCAATTCAGTACAAATCATGCATTTATAAAAATGAGCAATATTTGATAGATAAATGTCATAAGGAAAAGTGTGTGTGTTTTTTTTAAATCAAGCTCCTGTTATTGTTAACTACATCAAGATACTAATCTATGATTGGAAACATGATCAAAACTTAATAGCTCTGTGATTCTAAAAATATGGAAATAGTACATCAGTGAGCAAAAACGAATGGTATGAAGTGCACAACAGAGAAAAAAAGAATAACCTACAATGAAACAAAGAAAATATGCATACTCATGAGTAATAATCTCTTCCATTATTATATATGCTTTCTTGAAATGGAAATTATTATATATTTTGAATCCTCCCTGATGTTCTACTGGGTACATGACAATGTTTTGTTTTTAATTTTCCTTTCTTTTCTCTTCTGTTTTTTAAATGAATGGTATAATTCAGAATATTTATCTTGCAAAAATATTAAGGGATTATATCTTCATATTTGTCGAGCTAACAAACATATAAGTGACTAGCCATACATAATTTTTGCATAGTTTTTAAGTCTACTTTTTAAAGTTAAAATCTTGGCCAGTTATATCCATGAATTAGCATAAAAATTTTCTGTATATGAATTTTGATACTGAGTTGGTGAAGTCTATTATGGCTTATATCAAATCACATCAAATATTTTGCTGTTATAATAGTTTGACCTTTGGTTTTCTACCTTTGGGAAAACATGTGAACACTTAATCCTCTCAGGAAAAGAAATCAGAAAGAGATACTTTAAAAATGTGGAATGTTTTTCAGTTGCTTCTGCTTTACTTTTGCTATTGCTAATTGAAAATGTATAATCCTGTTCATACAGAATTTTCACTACTGTTATTGGTAGTCAAAACATACTTTTATAATGCCTTTATTGTACATCACTTACAGATCTGTAAAGTAATTCTTAAAATATATATATATATGTAATGTTTTTGAACCATCACTGAACTTTCTAATGTAAAAGAACAATAAAATGGTTAATACCTGAAATGTATCTACAGTTTTATATGTAAATTATCACATTTATTTTGGAAAAATTTATTTTCTGATGATTCTTCTGGTACAAGATCTTTGGAGAATGAAAAATTATATGAGGCTTTTAGAGACAGAGTTTGGAAAGGCAGATGTTATAAATAAATTTTTCTGTAGTTTATATTAATTTACTGAGAAACTAAACACTTAAGAAAGGGAACAAAATCTTGGTGTCATCTGCAATTTAGAATCATAGATTTGGCAAGAATCTTAAATGCAATCTAGTCCAACAGTTTCATTTTACAGATGAAGAAATAGGGTCATAGAGGTGAAATGATTTGAATAAAGTTTTTTTTAATTAAAGCTTTTTATTTGTATAACATATGTATGGGTAGTTCCCCAGCATTGATCTTTACAAAGCTTTCCATTACAAATTTTACCCCCAGTTCCCTCCCTTCCCCTAGATGGCAGGAAGTCCACTACATGTTAATAACGTTGAAATGCTTGACAAGTTGTGCAAGAAAAATCCTATCTACGATAAAAAAAAGAAAATCAGAGAAAGGCAACACAATGCAAGCAAATGTCAATAGAGATCATGAAAATGTTACGTTGTGGTCCATATTTCATATCCCTCTCTCTAGGTGTATATGGTTTTCTTCAGGGAACAATTCGAACTGGTTTGAGACAATTCTTTGTTGCAGAGAGCCATGTCCATCAGAATTGATCATCATGTAATACTGTTGTTGCTGTGTATAATGATCTCCTGGTTCTGCTCGTTTCACTCAGCATCAGTTCATGCAAGTCTCTCCAGGCCTCTCTGAAATCGTCCTGCTGGTCGTTTCTTACAGAGCAATAATATTCCATAACATTCATATACCATAATTTATTCAGCCACTCTCCAATTGATGGGCATCCCTTCAGTTTCCAGTTTCTAGCCACTACAAAAAGGGCTGCCACAAACATTCTTGCACAGGTGGGTCCCTTTCCCTCCTCTAAGATCTCTTTGGGATATAGGCCCAGTAGAAACACTGCTGGGTCAAAGGGTATGCAC